>VTPC01000748.1:42393-79932 GCA_011009095.1 Ignelater luminosus | reverse complement strand
ACTATTTAAAAGTTCATATAACCTAAGACAAAAAGGTAGTACGACAATGATTTCTGATGCCAACTAAATTGCGCAACTTCTTATCATTAAACCTTCAGTGAGCTTATTTATAACCGAAGGATAAACAAACTTTCACTTGTAGTATAGTTATAGTATCGGTCTTTTGTGATATTGTTAGAATATTTCTAAATGGTGTATGTGTTGTTGTCTAAATAAAGAAATGTATTTTGTTTCACGTTTATTTTTGAAAGCATAATTTAGATCATTTGGTACCCCCAATATTTCTAATTTCATGTTCAATGAATAATGAAATTGTTTGGAATTCTAAAATGTTTTGATAGAATCAACGGTCAAATTCCACTATTAGAAATTATTATCTTCTTAAAAATTTCATAGAAAGCAATTAAAATAGGGCTTTTCTATAATAGATTTTCTATCAGTTAAATGCGAAAGTAGTGATGCGATGTTCTGGAGAAAAACATTTACCGAGATGTGTACTTCTTACTACATCTGAGATGATGAATGCTATATAGCGATTTAAAGTACTTTAGAATAGAGAAGAATATTTTAAATTCCAGGATGAAAATGCACCTTGCAATAGTGCAGCATTAATTCAATTCTGAATGGCCACTAATAGAATTAACAGGATGAATTGACCAGCGCAGTCCTCTGAATGCAGTAGCATAGAAAGCTTATCACAAAAGATCTAAAAAAATTCAAGAAACACAGAATCGATTCAAGCTTTGAATGACTATATTTTGAAGGAGGAATTGGAGAAATTGATGAATTCCATACCAGAAAGATCAAGAATAAGGGCTAACCAATCAAATGTTAATGATAGTCTAGATTTAAGCAGAGCTGGACGGTATTGCATTACTTGGCATTACTTTAAATATAAAATAATGGATAATGAAAATATTTTAGACAGTAATTGGCAATAGAAACTGTTTTCATTAACAATTCTTACTTGCACTTTTGTGCCGGTAACAAAGATGACGATTAATGCAAATTTTGTAAAGGTAGTACATATTAACAATTTATTATTTGATTTGTAGATTTGTATACTAGCTGCGTTTATTTAGAATACAACAAATTAACATTATTTAAATTATTAAATTAATAATTTATTATTAGACAATATAGCGTACAACACGTTATTTAAGATTAGAATTGCGCATTAATCGATATAATCTCTTCAATCGATTGATGAACTAAAGATTACGATCTAATCGTAAACAATAAATGCAATTAACAGCTTACACAATCAATCGCATGAAACGATTAATACGAAACCAACTAATGATTGAAATAATCGTTAATCATGGCCTTAGTTGGCGATCTAGGGAAGCTAAGTAAGTTTACGATAAGGTCCGCGAATCAAAAAAGTTTAATACAGTGCTTTAGCCAATAAACGCTAACTTATTTGTCATTAGAATATGTAACGATAGGTGTTTTAGATAAAAGAAATAACAAGAATAAAAGTAAATACCTCATTTAAATATGTAGTTTTCAGAATGTACAACAAAGAATATAATTGAAGAAATTTCTTTCTAAAGAGATATAGGTATGAATGTCTGATCTATGACTATTCTCTTCAAACTTGCTTGTGCTGCCATACATTTAACAATGCAATGCAATTAATCTAATCGTTAATCGTTTTGTGCAATTAATCGAATCGTTAATTGAAGAGTAGAATTGAATGAGGGGGTAATACCAAAAAATCTAAAATTGATATTTTTACATAAAACGGTTCTAAGTGCCACAAAAATTCATTTGTGCGTACCTCATATAGTGTGCACATCTGAACAAGTCTGTGATTGTTTTCTTTTAAAAAGTTAATATTTACTTCTAAGCTTTGCATATCCAAACTCTCCATGATACAAGTGACCCAAGATCAACCTGCCTACGTATTCAAAAAAGAATAGAGGCATGGAATAAGAGCAATGTTTAAAACCGATCTTAAAACTATCCAGTTGCGTTTTCAAGAACACAAACCTAACATAAGTAAAGAAAAAGAATTTAAGAACTATGATAGCATTTTTGAAATTGCCAGAGCACAAACAATTTTACCAAGAAATGACAAATTAGTAAGTGGCACTAAGCACCGCAGAAAATACAAATGGTACTTATCCCACTTCGCCGTTTTTCTTTTTTCTATAAAAACGTTAAAGATTTGAATATTTGATTTTCCATTATAATATAAGTTTCTTATGCTTATAAGATTCATATTTACATATGCATTCATACAAGTTAACATGTTTAACAAAATAAAACAGTTTATTTCTACTACTAAACATTTTACTTTTTAGCACTTACCCCTTATTCAATTCTACTCTTCAATTATTCAATGCGATTCACGATTAATTCTATCGTTAATCGTCTGATGCGATTGACGAGTAATGTACTCGTAAATCGTTCGTTACGATTAACAACTAATTTTTTTAATCACTAATCGTTGCTCACAGCCTTAGTTGCGACGTTGTCAAGAAATACGAATTTCTGTACCATTTACTGATTTAGGGCGCTTTGGAACGTAAATAACAAAAAACCAATTTCGCCCTAAACAGGTATGTATGTTAAAAGTCAAGATAAAGAGTATTACTTGTGGCTCTATTTCACTGACATTTAATTTAAAAAACCGGTCTATATGACAAAAGTTTCAGAATCACTGCGTTGAAGATTTCTATGACTCAAGCATCTTTATTTCTTTCATAATATATTAAAGGAAAAAAAGTGATGTTGCGTAGCTTAAAAATACAAATACATAAATAATGTAGAAAGTAATTGATTTATCAATTACCAATTACTCGGCAATGGACAATGGCATTACTTATTTTTACAAGTAATGGAATTGATAAGTAATTACATTTATTACAAGTAATGCGCCCAGTTCTGGATTTAAATAATATTTGTGTAATTTTGAAGTGTCTTTCCTTTTTTACATTGGATATTTTTACATTTTATATTGAAATTAGATTTGTTTTCCAATTATATTTCTTTTTTAATCAAAAACTCTGCTGTGTTTTTTTTATAAAATCATTGTTACTATCTGCGTGACAGAGAACAAATGGTTAGAAATAATTTTAAAATAGCCATGTAAGACTTTTTGACATCACTGTTGATATGGGAACCCAAAAGGCAACTCGTACTTAAACATCCTGTGTCTCAAGAACGACTTTTTAAGAATGACTAGTACAGTCTCTAAGAAAGACACATATTGGTAACGATTTCCAGAACACCCTGTATTATATTTCCACCTTTAAGCAAATTTACATTTGAAAAACTAAATGGAAAGTCGATATTTACACTTTTTTTTTTATCAAACCGCTGCTCAGCAATCCTAGTTAGGCAAATACAAAAACACGAATTTAAAAAGTAAATACTGTTCTAAATTTGTAGATGGGTTCATAATGTTTTGATTAATACTGGGAGTTTTACTACAGGATCGGTCTGTGTATTTACACTGTAGGAAACAATTCAGATGGTCATGCACGTGCGTGACAATTCTGCGTGAGCAAGAGCAAACAACAATGGTTATCTATAAAGAGAAACACATTTTAATGCCGTTTAACTTTGATATGGAGATTTAATCTAAATCGCATTAGGTATGAATAATAATATATATTCTTATTAATATTATTATTATTATTATTACCTAGATGGTTTTTAATATTATTAACAACATTTAATCAAACGACATGAAAAGAAATGTTTACTTTCTTTATAAGAACATCATGTAAATCAACACTTTGCAATTTTACCAACAATGTAAACATAAACAATAGTTGAAATAGGAAGACAAAAGAACGATGGCTTGATATTTTGTTACTCGTTGAATATTTATGAAGGTTTCACTTGTTTTTAAATTATTTAGTAAACGAACACAGTTTTATGGTAAAAAGGATAAATTATTTAGAGGGTATTTTTATAGATGAACGTGAGTCTCTGTTATACAAAGAAAAATGGAATATAAAATTTATTTCGACGGCATGAATGCTTTACAAGTATCGATTATAAGGGCTTTTTCCTTATTTAATAGGAGTAAAAGACCCGCCGTAACAATCTATTGATGGATTAAAACAATAAGCTCAAGAATATAGCGGGAATAAAGTGTGTTACGCATAAAAACATTATTGACTTTTAGTTTGATTGTGATGGTTCTACATAAAATTTGTCAATTCGGAAATGAGAGTTATAAAAAAGCAGAATCGTATAAGAAGGAATAAAAAGAAGGAATTTAAAGTCAGTAAATGCAATAATAAAGTGATACAATGAAGTTGTTCAGGAATTCCCAACAATTCAAGATGATAATTTTGCTTTTAGATGAAATTGATAACCTTATTATAATTTAAGTAAAACTTTACAAGGTTGTAAATTTAAATTTACAATTTTTACAAGAATCTCTGGGGGGCATTAATTACCTACATCATTACATACCAATTTAGGCAACTGATATCTTATTACATAAGTATTTAGCTGTAAAGCATCTGTGCTTGGTAATATTCATCGACTTTAATTTACAGTACTTTACCGTGCCCCACCTTATTTAATTAATCTGGAATTTCTGTGCATGAATACAAATCAGATTTTTAAATTGTTAACAAATCTTACCTCTTCCTCTTACATTAGATCGTTGTTTGTTTTTTGGCCTATGTTATTAGATGAAGTTCTTCGTGCAAATTGCTGAATCTGAAAAACAAATTTGTATATCAATTGTTGATATTATTATATTAATCCCATTAACATGGGAGTAATACCCTCTTTTTAACGTGTCCTGCCCCTCACAATTCTTAAATTTCAAATAATTTCTTTCATGTTATCCATTTCTAAGCCTTCAATGGCCAAAGAAGTGATACGAAAAATGCCATGAGCTTTCTATTGAATTCATCTCAAACGTAAATATTTACAAAACGTGATTTTCGCAGTCACCCGCACATTTCAAGCGATGAACAATTGCAAAAAGTCTCAAGATTTTATATGGTAAATACTGTCATGCATGATAAATCAAATCGTAGATGTGGTGATGTTTTTAATTTGAATTATTTATGTAATTATAGAAATACTTAATGTACTTCATTTAAAACCTTTCTTATAAAATTAATGTTCAACAATGGATTCCAAAGTTCTAATATTTATACAGAGCCAACTGAATCCCAACGAATAGAATACCAATAAAATTCACAAACTCATTGCAGAAAATAACTAATAAATATGGGCATAGGGACAAATGTAAGAGAGATTAAGAAAGTACATATGTTCGAGGAGTAGAAACATTTTTGAAAAACTAAAAAAGTAACTCACAATTTCCTAAATGCAACGTTTCAAGTGGTAATTGAATAATGGGAACAATTGATATATGTTAAGACAAAAGCTGCAAAATACAAAATACAGGTAAGTATGCTAAGAGTAGCATCTTCAATATGCACTCAAAACAGAGCAAAAACTTAAAAATAGAATTATCGTAAACGTATCCGATCAGATATTCATAGCTTACCATAACGACGATATTAACATAAAGATGTAATACAGTGAATGCAGTGAAGTGAAAAAAATGTAATTGGAAACAGCCTTATTTATAATTACAAGATTATTATAAACAATCTAAAAAAAGAAAGAAACTCAATTTAAATTATAAATGCAAATGGAAATTCGAACCGCAAAATGTTAACTAGAAACACAATACCTTTGTGGTCTAGTTGGTATGCCACCTGGGTACAGGCTAGAGGACGTTGGCTCGAATTCAGCCAAAGATAGTGACTAATTTTTAAAATTAATAAAGAAATAAACTTTACTGTTGCACAATACCTATTGGTGTTCTCAATAACCAATTCGCATCTTTTTGGCATAGAATTCACCAGCCTTCCTGACTCCTCCTTTGAAATGAGGTGGTACCTAACTTAAACTAAAAATTCGATTAATACTTTTGTGAATTTCTTTTTAAATCTGATGCTTGCTGTTCTTTGCCATGAGTTTTCCATGAGACTAAGATCGAGGAATTGCGCTGATCAATTTGTTCTATTAGCTTGTAGCTTATCCTGGGTTGAATTAGTTTTTCTCTATGACAAGGTGGATTATTTTTCTAAAGAATAAAATCTTTTTCTTCAAACAAGTCTTTCTTACTAGGCAACAACTTATTCTGCAGTACTTTGTGGCATTCATCATCTGAAATACGATACGTAGTCTACCAACACCTTGAGCACACACGACAGTGGTTGGTAAAATTTTCCAACATACGAATTTCCGGCTGTTGTTGATATTGAAAGTTGATTCGTCACTGAATAGCATCTTCTGCTGTTGCTCTGTAGTTCAGCTTTGCTGTTCTTTAGTCCACTGGAGACGAAAGCGTCTATGCTTCTCGGAAACAACCAAGCAGTTTTTACTTTATGGTAGAAGTACATACGCTAACATTAATAACTTCTCAGCAGAACGCAGTTAATTCCGTGTTTTTCTGAGGACATCATCATCTGTAATTGAGGTCGCCCACTATTAGGTTTATCTTCAATTTCTCCTATTTCAGCATACTTTTTGATAACTCGAATAACTGAAGACTCATTACACTTTACTTTTAACAGAATTTCCACGACTAAAACCACCTTCTTTATTATGAAAAATGATTAAATTAATAAGTCGAATAAATTCTGTAAGACATTGCAGGGCTTATTATACTTGCAATATAATTATAATTTGTAATTGTAATTAATTCTAAGTAAGCCTTAATGACACCATTGCTTTGGCATTATTTAATTTATAGACTGATAATCTCTTATGATAAAGTCCTATTTAATCTTTTCTGTGGAATTTTAAAAAGATAATAAGCGGAGACGTTGCTAATTAGGATAAGTAGGCAAAAATGTATATAACGTTCAAAGACACTACTGCGCAAGACTTTTTTATACCACTGCAAATTTTCACAATATTAGATAGTAACTAAATTATTGAATTAACAGGAATATCTACCATTTACCAAGGTGTTCTTCCAAGCTAGATGGGAACTGCCAAAGATGTCTCCAACTTGATGAAATGACCAACGGTTTTAATGCCAAAAGTTATAAATCTTGAAAGAAGCTTTTCAACACGTTTTTAGATTTGTTTAAGAATTGAAACGCAAATATCCAAGTATATAGTTGATAAAGTAATTTTCAGAAATATCTATAGTTAATATATGACTCAAGACTTCAAGAACCTGTCAAATTTTCTTTAAAATCATAATAAGTAGTATTCATCCAAGTTGCATATAAGTTACATAAGATTAAAACTTTGGGAAATGTTCACAGTATAACACGCAGATCAAAGGGTTAGATAAATAAAGATGTGTATACCTATTAAGCACACACGCAACAGAATTCTAGAATTTCAACATGTCTCCTTACTATCAAGTCGAGGTTGATAACCTGTGCAACAGCGAGTACATAAGCATAAATAAAGGTTAATTTACATGTTTCCTCTAAGGACACGTTCACACTATAATACCAGGAATAATTAATTAAACTGCGAATGATAAACTCTTATTAATAAACATAAACCTGTTCCAGATTCACACCAACAATCGGAAGGAGAAGCAAATTATACAAACTCAAATTAATTTGTAGATTTATTCCTCGAGGTAATAAAATAATTATAGATACGGAGACATTAATCTATATATAAACTCGGATTTCCAAATACATGCATCTTAGCAACATAGAGAAGTGCTGTTAATTGAAAAACAATAAACTGAGAAGTCCCATGAGAACCTGGAGAAAATGCTATTAATTGAAAAAGCAATAGATTGGGGAGTCCCTGAGAATTAAGACAAAGGTGACGTTGTCCGTCTTAGCTCAGTAAACCGATATTGTATTTGTTGCTTAGCCTGTTTCTGTTTATATCCATGACTTTATTTTTATCAATTTTCCCAAAAAAATCCCCAGAATAAAATATTCGAGTTTTCTGGAGGATGTGCATGCTCATATCTACTAAACTTGCGTACAAGAATGTAGAAGGAAAACAAAAACAGTTTTTCTTTTTTTTAATATTATTAAAATTTGCAGCAAAAATGTTCGTATCTATAATATCTTTAATATCATCCCTATTTCCGAGATTTTATATTATAAATCAGAATCCTAGCTGCTTGGACCTGATCTGCTGTTTTAAACTTACTGTAATTAATATCACTATATTGTGACATTTGCTTTCTACAGTACCAACAAACTTGATGCACTCGCAAGTTCAGTTTTACTAGAAGAAACATACCTAAGCCTGTATATGCTGTTAGCAACCTTTTGCGTAAGGGTTGACTGTGATATTATTTTGCTAAGTTGCTACATCTAAAATATATTCAATTGGGTTAAGATATTTTTTTTAATTAGCAGCCATGTCAACGCTGTCAGTTCTAACCTAAATATAAAATTAACCTAAAACTAACTGTCAAGATTATATACAGGATATAAATGTCAAATCTCCATAACCAACCCTTACGCAGAAAGATCGTGAACGGCATATACATGTTTACATTTTCTCCCTGATATTATTAACTAGATTTGCACTTATGTATAAGTCTTGGTACTTCCCTATCATTCTAAACCATTAAATTGAAACAATTACAGTTACATTGTACGAAAGCTTAGGCTGTGAGTAGTTCATTTAGCTAAAATGTGATCTCAGCGTTTCGACGTAACGTTTGTTTCAATATTGACCAATAAAAGGAAGTAAAGATCTATTTAGAACGTTCAATTGATACATTCATTACCGATAAACTAAAATGACAAGTGCTGACATGCACTGATCTAATTAAGCTTGGCTTAGAATTGATTAGTCTAGTTCAAAATTTAAAAGTAATTAAGTTACCTTTTACTATTGCTTTATAATGGTTTTCTTTCTATTTTTAAAAGGCGTTTTAATTCTATTGAAAATAATTTTCTTTCTCATTGATCATTTTAAACAGTTTCTTCCAGTTTTGTATAGTATAAGATGTAATTAGATAGTGGACAGGTAATACCAAGTAGATAAGGTAGTAATTATTAGGTTTTTAATAAATAAATAAGACATACCAGGACTGTAGTTTAGATTTTTATTATTAATATAAACTGCTATATTTACAATTTCTCGTGTTTAAGATAAAGTACACTAAAGTTTAGGTTTGTTACGAGTAGCATAAACGCTAGCGCTGGCCATGGAGTATAATTGCCAAATGGTGTGTAAAACATATGGTACTTTAGAAGAAGAAGCAGTAAGACATTATTTGTCTGATACTGACAGAACGAGAGGCATAACTAGAGTTTCTTGCTTCCGCAGTAAAATTTTTTTTTAGCGTGCCTTTTGCGTAACTGATCTTCTTAGTGTGTCATTTTCTACTAGCAGAACCGAAACTTTCTCATTAAATAAGAATCTATGCTTGTATGTACGGTAGTAAAACTTGGATAATAAGTCAGAGGAACATACAAAAACTAGAACGATGGGAAAGAATGATACTAAAGAGGATATATGGAGAAATAAAAGAAAATGATTTTCGCTTCATAACTCGGTAAAACAAAAGAATAGCTATGTCAAACCATGTATCACTAAAAAGGGAGGAAAAAACAAAGAGGTGATGGAATTATATTGTCAATCTAGCATAATAGAAAAGATTAGAGGACAAAGAGCATGTTGGCTAGGACACACACAGGCATGCGAGGAAAGTATTGATGGGAGGAGATAGTGGAGAACGTAGAAGAGGGGGATCAAAAAAGAAATGGATAGAGGATGTCAAAGCGGACATAAGATTATTAAGAATACCGGACTGGGAAGAAAAGACAAAAAACAGAAAGGAATGGAGGGAAATAGTTAAGATAATAGAAGCCATGGGCCTACAGTGCTCATCGTAAGATTCAAAGCTAGTTAGAGATTAAGGGTAGTATTAATGACAAAAAGTTCATAGTAAACAGTAAGTTCCACACTACAAACAAATTATTATCAGCTTATAAAGTCGATGATAAGTTGGACTGGAAAAGAAGAAGTATGTGCGCAGTTAACAAGTCTGTTAATGAGAGTACCCATTCAATTCTGGTTCTGGAATAAAAGAAATAGAAAGAATAAAAAGTGTTACATATTCACAGTGAGATTGGGTCCCGATACATCGTGGAGAAATGCATAGATTTGAAGTAGAAATAGGCATAACATATTAGAAGAATGGAAGAAGAAGAATGGACAAAACAATCACCAAATGGATACAAATTGGTAGTTTTAAAGCAAAAGGTACGAGGTGGTCCGATGAAATGGAGAAAGCTGTGAGAAATGAACAGAAGTACAAGATAAAAAGAGATGGAATTATATAGAGCAGGCCACTGACTAGAGAGAAAATTCTCTTTTTAACTAGCCTTAGAGCAATAAATGGCTTTCTCAGACTTTACATCATATCATTCCATTGTTCATGGTAAAGTGGAACTGTAACCAAATACTCCAGTTTCAGATAATACATACAGTTAAGTGTAAGAACAACTTAGTTTCCTTTTAGTTACAGTCTAAAATAAGACGAAATTTCTATAGAGCAATTTTGTGGATGAAAAATCGCATGTTACTAGGTAGACCCGAAATAAATTTCTAGAAAGTCTCTTTTAAGCTGGTCTGAGACCAATTGACCGGCCAACAGTTTATTAAAAATTTCTAAAGCTATTTAACGTACTTAAATGTGACAAGTCTCGAAGGACACGCATTTTAAATTCAATTTTCATGTGCTTTTTCCCAAATGACAAGAAAAACGTAAACTTAATTTCACGTCAATTATCGAAAACAGTAATTTAAAAAAGAAAAAATTTCTGTTCATCAAAGTATCAATATTATTATTTCCAAAAAAATCGGATTGATGAAGAATACTTGATTAGCATAAATTAAGTTAATACATCAATTACTTTATAGTTTGGTAATTCAATATAAGTAGGAAACATGGTTAGTAGAAAAAGGCAGAAAAGAAAAACAAAGGAGAGATTGCCAATCAATAAATAAGCGTAGGCTGCACTTTTTTCTTAGAAACTCAACTCGAACAGTCGACAGCTGGGTTTATCTTTTAATGATTATTGGAAGTATTTTTTTATAAGACCTTTACCGTGTTGTATTTTTAATTAGAAATAACTATAATATAATTAAAAGTGATGATGCTTAATTTAGGAAATGTAAAGAAACCTTTTAAATACAGAAATTTATTACGTCTTTTAAATTTTAGCAGATCTAGTCATTACAAAGAGAAAAATGTTAATATTTGCATACACAGTAAAAGCTAAAGCTTTTTTTGCATTTTAACAGACAAAATATTTTTAAAAGAAGTTGTGTTTTAATTTCACGTTTAGATTTACTCGTTCGCTACATTCGTAGCTTAAATGGCTAGCCAATTAACATATTTATCGGCGTATGAATTTTTTAATATTTTCAACGCTGTGTATGATTGCACCATTTTTTCAGTTGCTGGGTCGTTATATGTTGTTCCCCTACAGTCAGGTCAATAAGCTACTTGTTCAAAAATTAAAGATCAACTATAACTTTGCCGTTTGGGGCGGGGCGTAAGCTGACTGAAAAAAGGTAAGCTTTCAACAAAGTGTAACCTAGAGACCACTTCTATAATGTAAAAGATATTGGAAACCTTCTGAAAATAAACATGTCAGGTGACTATTACAAGAGGAAAGCAGAGCAATTCTAAAAAGAGCTGACAACAGCATCTTCAAAACGTATTCTCTTCCTGTTTAACATTTTTTAGCGCTCATAGTATATAGTGCACAATTGCAAAACCTCAAAACTACATAGTATACATACGTACAATACAGCTGTTTTACTGATTGGACTTTTAAGAATAATATTTATAAAATAATTTACACAGAGACAAAAAAAGGGCACCATCTCTATTACTAAAAGAATTTATCTACCCGAATGTCATTACCGCTAACAACTCCAAGACATCATCCTCGATTTCGTCGTTACTACCACCGAAGCTGACCCTATCAAACGCCTACACAACCAATGCCGCCACCCTGTCAAACTCACACGTTTCTATGTAAGGCTTCTAAGACATCCAGACTGTTCGAAAAGGAATAAATCTCTATGACGGTTGCCATCGATTCCACTTGTCTTTCAATAATGTACATCAAAGACAAGAAATAAATTGCAATTAATTTTTAAAACCCAGAAAGCAGAAATGAAGCAAAAGTGGTGAGAAATAGTATAGGTCAGTTGTTTACAGTAAATTAATACAAAATCTAAAGTGTATTGGTTGGACTGTATTAAACAAAAGTCTAATTAATCCGCTTTTACCCAGTTAGAAAACCCACCAGTACGTCCAAGACCAAAATTGCTAATGCGATCTGTTCGATAACATCAAGAATTACATCAGCATCACACACGTTTCCAACTGTTAAAACCACCGGCAATTCCGGACGGATCTAGACCTACTCGTGCTCCAATTCCAAATACATTCTAAATCCTAATGTTCTACATCAACTGGTAACACAACATGAATAAGTCATTTTTAACAAAATTGTTTTTTATGTAAACTTTTAATGCTTTGAAAATGAATAAACATATCATTATCTCCCTGTGGACGCAACGTTGCGTTTAAGACAATTTTGTCACACTTACGTATACTAGAGAGACCCTTCGTGTCATTTATAATCTGAATTTTGTTAATGCTTTATTTGCTTTGTATTCGGCAAGACTACCTTTGACCTTATTATCCACTATTCCCAGTGCGTAAAATAAAATTATCTCCGTAGGAACCTTTCCCAGCCAAAACTGTTGTTTCAATTCCTCAAAGAAACCGCTTGCTGCACGTAAGAAATTTAAGCAAAAAACAAATTGAATTTTCCAGTATTCATTTTAAATATATTTCTGAGACCATTCTTCATTTTTTTGTCACGAACTAGTTAAATTATTTATAACTTTGTATTTTTTTATAGCTGCATGAATGAAATAAATGGTTAAAGAAATTCCTTATGAAATAAAATATTAGTTTAAGTTTTTCAGAAAACTAAAAAACATAAAAAGGACAAAAAGAATAAAAATGTAGAAGAAATAATTCAAATATAAAATAGGTTAATCAAGATGTAACTGACAGGTAATTATAAAGAGCAAAATTTTTTGTAAGTCTGGTGTTTGATGGACATGTTTGTTTTAAAATAAAGAACATGGTATCTATACAGTGTGTCCCACCTTAGATGCTTTTCAGTGATACATGGTTTGACATAGCTATCTTTTGTTTTACCGAGTTATGAAGTGAAAATCATTTTTCATCATAGTGTGCCATGACATCTAACACACAAAGTCGTGGAGTTTTATTAAAGAAATTCATTTGTTATGCAAAAATTGCTAAAAAAAATAAATACGCTTTTATGGGGCATTAGATGCTTAGTTGATGCTATCTGTCAATGCTCAGTAAATTATCTTAAAAGTGCATTTTGTTTTGTTTTAGCAATTGTTACATAACAAATGTAATTTATCTGACAAAAATCAATGATTTTCATATGTTTAAAGCCATGGCACACTAAGTGGGAAATGCTTTTTATTTAAAAAAAAAAAGATAATTTCGTTTTTAGTCAATATCTAGTAAGCCGTGAACTTTTTCGAAAAAACAAAAGCATAAGTAAACTGATCTCCAAAATAGCCAAAACTTTTCTAATTTAACCGACTTCGTATCTCTTACAATTTCCGACATCCCAATAGTGAGCATCGAAATTGGGACACACTGTATAATATTAAACAATCAATTTTATCTTCTGCCATATAATTAATATTGTTAGTAACCTTCTGGTATTTTCTTTATCCATGCAGTCCAGCACACATACAATATTTGTAGTCTTTTGATTTTTTTGTACATTGTGTAACAATAAGTAGTTCTTAAACGGTTCCGCGTACTGCCTTCACAACGATATACATATATTTATACGTGTTCAACACACATTGCTCAGTAAATATTTACATTTAAATTAAACCACAATAAACACTACGCTGATACTGAAAGTTTACTTCAATCGATCATCGTCGATCTATTACATCAACAAATCATGAAGTTTTTACAACTGGACCATACAGTTAAGAAGTATACCACAAGGAAGGCAGATAATTAGTAATCAACATAAATGTACAACTAAAGAAATATTTAAATCATTATCTGGGATAGTTCTAAAGTGCTTACGAGAACTATAAGATCTCAGATTTTCCATTTTCAATTTGCATACAGACGGTAATAGCCAGATGAGAATTATTACATTAAATTAAGTCCGTAATTCGAAGTACGACAGAACCAAACTCAGAAAAGAAAATAATTTTACGCAATCTGTAAATTTTTCGCATATTCCATGAAAATCAAAAAGGGAAAATACGGAAACAATTTTCACCTGATTTCTAAAACCACCACACGAGAAAATCATCACTTGCATCATACAAGTAGGTATACAGAAAAACAAAATACAAAATTTGTTTTAGGAAAATACAAGTAACCAAAGCAAACAATATGATAACAGAGTTGCCCAAGACAATACAGCAAAACATAAAAACAAGAAGATAAATCACAATAAATAAACATACTATAAACTAAGCTCCAGCGAAACAACTGCTAACTTTCCATATAATAGACAACAGTGTACGGTAGACCACATGCAAAACACGACAGAACATGCCAACGATAAAGTCTAAGACGCCAAAATGAAATACCAACCAACAGGCATAAAGTCTCTTATGTATGCAAAATTCAAACGTTCAGATTGCCAAACACAGAATTCCGATCACGACAGAAATGTCGATCCTAAAGTCTAGAACTCCAAAACAAAATATCAACCAACAAGCATAAAGTCTATTCTGCTACGTACTATGCAAAATCCAAACGTCCACATTATTAAACACAAGATTCCGATACAAACCTGAAATCCATAACGTTTACTGTTGAACTCAGGGAAAACTAAAGACAAAACTAAAAGTATTGCAGCCTAGTTCAAAGATTCTAACCTTGAACTAAAATAATACTTACGATAAACACAAACAAAGCTCTAAATGCTGAGCAAACACTTGATAACACAACTAAAAGACCATCCACACAACAGAAATGAAGTTAGAAAATGTTGAGATACAAATAGAAGCATATCCTCACACACTTCTCTTCAGATGGAACCAATAACCGATTTGTCTTTAGTTACGAAGTACGTTATACAGGAAATTCAGTTTGGATACAGTAAGTATGCCACTTCTTACTGGTGTGCTTGATGTGGAAAGAAAGGGGGTATGTCAAAATTTGTCTACGTAAGGTTTTAGATCACCCATCTTAGAACTTGTACATGAAACGCGTTCACAGAAGTTTAACCTACCGAACGTTCTTCGGTGACATACCATTGGTGTGCACCGGTGTGCACACTTACACCAGGTGTATAATTTTTAAACGCAACCCAAAATACACAGGATTATTCACGTGCGATAATAAGCCTGAACGAGTTTTACGTTTTCTTCCCATTAAACATTTTTTGACCACCTTGACAAAATTCTAAATAAATGATGATATTGATCAATTTAGTCTGCTGGCTTTCCTTCAAAAATAAAAAGAACGTTAAAGAATTTATCTACAAACTGGAACGTGCTCCAGTTGTATATTTTGTTGAACATTTTTGGAACAGTTGATAGTGTAACAGACAACAAACATTTAATTGCTGTTTTAGAAATTCTGAAAGAAAACAATTCTGCAAAAAAAGGAAAAGCAAGAATAGTTGTATATGTAGAAAAAACCGTTTTGAATTACGTATACTAAGCAACAATTTCAAGAGGATTTTGGATTATCAAGGCAAACATAAATATGAGGTGATATTGGCAGACAAGCAATCAGTCTTAAGAAACAGCTTCTTTCAGTTCTTTGCCTTCTTGCTACTCCAGATTCATATCGATAAATACAAATGTTCTATATTAGCTTGTTTACCTAAAGATATTTTATTTCTGTTTAGATCTGTGGCTGATGGAATTAATATGGGGGAATCATCATTGTCTGTATCGTTTTTTTAGAGTTGTTGAGACGCTTATTAACATTTCACATGATATTATTGTTTGGCCATCAGGAAATTAACAGCAATATATTCGAGAATATTTTAAATCGCTTGCTAGATTGGATAATGTTATCGAGGCCACTGATGGAACAAAAATGTGCCCATAAAAGCACCAAAACAAAATCCAGAAGTGTATAGAATATGTAAATGTAATTATGCAATTACACTTCAAGCCGTTTGTGAGTGTGCTTTGAAGTTCATCGATGAGTTTGTGTGATACTTTGGTTCTGTTAGCGACACCCAGAATCTTCCGCAACAGTGATTTATATTCCAAAGTAGAAGAAAATCGAAAAGATTCTTTCCCTAATGGGAATTCATAATTGGTAACAAAGCATATCCTGTTTTGCCATGGTACATACCACCATAATAATAATGAAAGATACCAACACAAGCCGAAAAGAATTTCAACACAATTCTTCAAGGGCACGCAAACAACCGAAAGAACATTTGCTTTGTTTTTTGGTAGTTTTCGAAGACCTAAATTTAGTAATATCAATCGTTTGCACTTTATCCCCAGGGCCGTAGCTAGGAGTAGGCAGAGTAGCCACTCGCCTAGAGGCGATAGAGACAAGGGGCGCCATAACAGCGTTAGGGAAAAATGTAATTTCTTCGTACTAAAAGAAACGCAACTAAATAAAGGACAATAACAAAAATAATTTGTCAGTTTAAAACTACATGTTCCTTACAATTTTTGTGCCTTTTTAAACAACACATGAGCAGTAGCAGTACGAATTGAATTTTTAATGAATTTATGATTGTTGCACATGTTTAGAATTCTCAAAGGGGTAAGTTGGAAAAGAGATAAAGATTTTTTCGGACTTTTGGTAGTAAAAAGGCCTGCACAAGGAGATCATTTAGAATGTTATCCCATAACAAGAAATAGACAGTTTTCTAAAAAATCTTTCTGCGCAATCTACCAAATGGAGATGGTGTTCACAGGAATTGGATTTTTTACTGTGTAGAACGCCATGGAGTTTATTGTTTTCCTTGCTTGTTGTTCGGACTAGTACCCAATTCTCTGTACAGAAAGCAGGATTTAAGGACTGGCGTAACATAGGCTCCAGATAAAATCGCAAGAAAATTCGGCTTTCCATAAAAAACGCGTTAGCGACTTAAAAACCTTTCAAACCTTTTTTACTGAAGAAATCCAAAACAATGATTAGTTTAGAAACGGAGAAGTGGAAACATATTTTAAAATGCATTTTGGATGCAAGTCTGTTTTGCATAAAAACAATGAGGTGTTGAGAGGATCCGTTGAAAAAATTGGACACATAAATTCCGGAATAAATTAGAATATTGTCCCATGTACAGCACACAATTTAAATTTAGTGCAGTTAGCTATAACATAATCACTTTTTTTGGAATAATCCAAAACCTTTTTAATTTTTCTGTCACTCTACAATCAGATGGGATAAACTTAAATGTACGTTAAAATTAACATTAAAAGGATTTAGTAACACGAGGTAGTCTTCTAGAACATTTGCCCTAAAAACAGTCATCACTCGATTCAAAGACCTTCTAGCACTTCTGCAAGAAATAATTAATACAACCATTTACTCTGAGGACATGAAAAATTTTCAAAAAAAACTCAGGCATTTCGAATTTGTAATTTTTTTGGTTTTTTGGTATTCTGTTTTGGAAAAAATTAATAAAGTAAATCTTTCGCTACAAAAGAAGAATGTGATGGTTGACATAATATGCAGATATATCAAAGGATTACTGGAAGAAATCAAGAATTGCAGAAACAAATTTTTTGCTAAAACTAAAAGAGCTGTTAAGGATACTTATGCCAGAATTGTGATATTCCCATAGAATTCAAAGAAGTGCCTAAAACGAAAATCAAGAGAATGCCTGCCTGCCTGGAGAGCTTGGAACTAACTCTAACTTTACTCCAGATGTCAAACAAAGGCAAATAATACTCCACGTTATAGATTCTATAACTTCCCAATTATGTGATCGTTACGAAAAATTAAATGAACTCTAAGTTGATTTTGAGTTTTTAAATGGTGCGTCGTTTTTAAAAATAAACCTCAACGACATAGATAAGTGTATTAAAAATTTGTGCATAATATATCCGAGGAACTTAGACTCCGTCGAGTTTCTGCAAGAAGCTGAAAGTTTCAGATTCCAGGCCCACGAGCTTTTTAAATTTCTAAGCCAATATTTAAAAATTTGAGTAAGTTTGATTTACTTGTTGAGTATCCCAATTTTTCTACAGCAATACAAATATTTTTAAGTATACCTGCCTCATGTGAAAGATCGCTTTCCAAATTACAACTAATTGAACACTTTTTAAGATCGGCTATGTCTCAAGAAAGACTGTCTCATCTCTATCTCTATAGTGCACTGGGGGAAAGGAGGAGCAAAAATGCCGCCTTGCCTATAGTAAGAATTTGTGTAGCTACAGCCTTGTTTATCCCTGCCAGTGTACTTGCTGTATGTGTCTTGCATAACATTACGAAGATCTCTTTAGAGACCCTCGACATAAAGTGCCGGGAACGTTCGGATTCGCTCAGTCCGGCCTTGAGTGCAAAGCGAGGCAGTCGACCCGGTCTCCAGCACGAGTGTAGTGCATCGGCGACGAATAGTACGAGCTCAACCAACAGCGCGGTAGTCGGGGCTACCGCCATCCCACCCTCCAGAGTCTGTGTATTGGGGGGCACGGGCCTGGCTTAATCTCCACCGCCAACGGGGCGACTCGAGGTCGCACTGCTGCATCGTCCCACCCGACCATCGGTCTTCAGGAATTGGGGAGCTTGAAGACCGCGACCGCCACACTTCCAACCCAACCCAAGATGCAGTAGATGGATCAACGGCCGCTCCACCACCAACCGGTGCCTGCGTAGGGGTGCGTAGGCCCGGCCACCATCATCCACTCATCTCAGCCTCTTCCGACCGGCCCGGGTAGCTACCGGGCCGCGACCAACCCAATTCCTTTTTCCACCCAAACCCTTGAGCCCGAGGGTCCTCAAGGTACCAATTCCACTGCGCCAGGAAATTCGTCGCCTATCCGCTACACTTTCCGCCAAATCCTTTCCCGCCAATAACTTCCCACCAAATAACTTCCCGCCAAATCATTCCCGCCAATAATTCCCGGCACACCACACCCATCCCAACTCCTCCACGCCGCATTCCGCAATCACCCACCACACTGTTCTCACTAGGGTTTTCCGTGGTTTCCCTAGTGGTGAAGGCAAATGCCGGAACAGTTTCTGCACCAGTCCACGGCACACTATACACACCTAGATACCCACACATCACCACTCTAACATATACACACTCTCACACCCCTCACTACACAATACCAACACCGTTCTGAAAAAAACCGCCGCATCGTGTTACCACAATCGTCACTGTGTGACGGCTCGCTGGCTGTCCTTGGGCATTCCACCTGAACATGGGTCATCAACATCGGCGGGAATTCTGGAGGACCCTGCTTCCGGCCTGCTCCACCGTCGCCACCAAACCATCATCGCCGTTGACGGGCGTGCGGACTGCTTGGTGCCTGACATGATGTCGACGACTATCCGCTTTTCCAAATTCACCAGCCATAGAGGAATTAAGTTTCCTAAATGGCAGCCACCTAAATGGTGGCATTTGCGTTGATTCTCTCTTAGAGACCCGTACACTAATGAAGGTAGAAATCACGTTCGTAATAATGAAAATGTGCAAAATAATTGTGAACCTCTTATGTTTAGCACTGAACATGCTAGAAATAAGAGGAATAATATTTGTGCTGATTTACCTTATAATTAGATGTAGTAACCGTGATATGTTTTTATAAACAGATCTCTTAAATAAACAATTTAGTTAGATTTAGCTTAAATTGTGTTTATGTTAGTTTATTTTACATAACAGTAAATAATGATTTTATTGCAGATTTAGTAACATAAATTAATATTATTCATAATATAGGAAAATAAATTGAAAAACGTAACGGCCACTTTTGTTTCTGTTACATGTGATTATATTTAATCGGTGCTTTCCAGGTGTTCTTGTATTTTTCTTTACAGTTTTTTCTCGTTGGAGAGGTTTGTTGATAGTGACGAGTGAACACAGATAGACCAATTATTTGTATGTAGCTTCTTTAATCTTGATATCAATTTTTAGGTTGCCAAATTTTTCCAATTTATTTATGGTAGTATGCGAGACACAGGGTATAATCCTTCCAAATTTAACTAACGATGCTCAGTTTTTTATTTGTCTTATATGATATTGCGGCGAAACAAGTGAAGTCGACAGTGTTGTCAATTAAACGTTCCGGCGTGAAACGCTAAAGACGACCCACTGAAATCATGTTAGTTACAGTGTTCTCGTGACTCGTGATGCATGAGAATCTCACGACTCATGGGATCTTGCAATCTCGTTACCTATGGGAATCTCGTGATCCATGAAAATCCCGTGAGTATCTCGTGAATCGTGGAAATCTCGTGACCCATGAAAATCTCGTAATTTGTAAGATTTGAGAATTTCATGGTTGTTGAATTTCTCGTGGGGACATTTCGGGTAATCAGTTAGTAGTTTCTCAGCATTTATCCTCTTGCCTTTTTGTGCAAAATATGCAATTCCTTTTTCTCTCTCCTTTCCTTAATTTTCTACGAAAGTACTACTAATGGCAAAAAAGTATAAGCCAAGGCCCTGCAATCATCATGTTTACATGAAGCCTCCGACACTTTACTCTTATCATATTTCTGTTTCAAAATTTGTTATCTTACGTATCTTGTTTAACAACACTGAAATGTAATAATACTGGAACTTTACTGCGTTTGCGCAGTAGGAGTCTTATCACATGCTGTACAGTATAGAACAGCGTGTACGACAAAGACAGATGGCTCTTTTGCTTCGTTTCTCTGTCGGATCGTGTTTCCTACCACAGTGACCGTTCCAATATTATTATATTTCAGTGTTTAACAGACGATAATGTAGAAATATGACTCATGAATTAGAACAGCATGGCAATAAAATGTTTACTGATATTTAAACAGTATGTTTAACGCCTTATTGTAATTTTTGAGAAAGTTTAGTTAAATACTTTTGTGATTCTGTTATGACAAATTATTCAATCTGGCAACAAAGCAACACAAGCAAAGCAGCTTGCTAGAACATGGCGGTTTAAATATTCTTTAGCTGTTATTGTTTTCAAGGTAATTACCAAAAATATTTGCGCATGACAGTGATAAAGTGTTTTATTTGTAAAATCTTAATTATATTAAAATTCTAGCCTGTCACTTCATAGATAAGTGATACAAATAATCAGTGGCAGAGGTAGATAGGTAGTTATTATTTTAGCAAATATTAATGGCATAAATATTATGTTTCATTCATATCATAGTACGATTAAAAATAGCAAACAGCAGTTACAAAGATTAATAATATACCACAAACTGTGATATTTGATCGAAAAGTGAAATGAAAGGAAACAATTTTCATAAATTCTACAAAACATTTGAATATACCCGTATTCCTTTCCGCCACCGAGTCTTATGGAGCGCGGGTTGTATGCTTGATTGAAAACAATAACAAATAATGTGTTCCCGCTCGCTCGATTCTCACAGTCTATCGGCTTCATAATAATCGATAAGCTTGATATTAGGATGCTGTCTCCTTCTTGAGTTATACCTCCATGATATAAGCGCCATATGAGGATGGTGCAAAGTATAGATTTGTTTGAAAGATGCAACATATGAGGTGCAGAAACTGCTTGAAGCTGACTTTGCCAAAATTGACTTTCGTAAAGTGCTTACTATCAAAAATTTTCTGTTACGTCAGTGATTTTTATAGCAACTGACTTCTTATTGTCCCAAAGTGGCCAAAGTGAAACAGGAATAATTTTAAAATAACGATACCTTTAATAATGTACCTTTGCTAAAATGTTACCATATTCAAATCCAAATTTGATCAACTTTCAAAACGTATCAAAAGCACTTGGATGTGTACGTCCAGACAGGGGCATGATTAGAGAAAAAACTTTTAGGCAGACAATCTATCTCACATAATTCTTTACAAAAGTATGTCATTGTTAGACACGATGATTCAAAAACAGTTGTTCGCTTGTACTTCCTACATAAATAACGTTAATTGCTACGGTAGAAATCCCAACAAAAAATATCAAAAGCTATTACTGCATATTTATGTTACTCTTAATTAATAAAAAGTAGACGTATCTCATTTTTAATATTCTATAAAGCTCGTCAATTGCTAGAAAATTGTGGTTTTTGTACTAAACTAGGATTTCATCGTGATTGTTTTGGGTCTAAAATAACTAGACCGATTTTTTCTAGAATAGTCCTTTGTTAAAAAAATGGTCGCTTTTTAGTAGATTCTCAAGCAGTGAACATAGATCGATCTGCTTATTATTTTATTTATTACTAATAATGAGAGCAATCGGTTTTAATCGCTTTTAAATTTCTATATTACTGTCTTTGTATTTGGAGTTCACAATTCTTTTAAATATTCGATTACTGCTCTAAGAGAACAACTTTCTTTTGATACTGATTCATTTTTAATTTAACGATCTCATCAGCAAACTGAAAAGTGTAACTTGCTTAACTCGCCCTTGACCTCAAAATTTCAAACTACGTACTTTGTAACATGGTCAATAATAATTAAGTTATCGTTCATCACCGCCAATCTTTTTTAGTTATTTCATTCACAAACCAGAAAAAAACGAAATTCAGTTATTGACTAAAACTTTAATTTATACAGAGTTAATTTTCTGGAAAAATTCCAAAAAAAGAATGCTTTTTTTAATTCAAATTAATTTGAGCCCGAGTAATCTTCATGATTTCACTTTTATAATTAAAACTGGATAAAATATAAGAAGCTAAAACTTTTGCTTTGTTAAAAAATTGACCTATTAAGCATGAAAAAATGAAAAATACTGGAAGGGCAGCCAGGTTCTCGTAGAGCATCGATTAAGATCGATTAAAATCAATGGTACCCCCTTTTAGAAATCATGAAATGGTCCATTAGGTTTTTGAACATAACCTCGGCCTAAGCGAAGAAACACAAAGCGGGAATTATTGCTGAAAGCCGGTGAACTGCGAACGCGAGCACGAGCTGGTGGTTAGTAATAAACTTAGAAACAGATTTGCAATATTGCTTCATTTACATTTTCCTCGCCAGATTAACGAACTCATTTTTCATTTTAGGGAACAATGCAATATTGTGGAAGGGAAAAGTTTCCGAATAATTATACTGTTCTATACATACCGAACGACTTGTTATGCGACGTATCTTAGATAAATAGAAGCGATTAATCAACATTTACCTTCACGAAACTTTACTACCCGTTGATAATGTTATATCCTGGCATTGATTACACAAAACATACCTTACCAACTAAAGTTTTATTGACGATAACATTACTGTTAGTTGGAAAGATTAATTTACATTTGTAGATTTGAGTAATAATAGAATTTTTATTTGTGTTGGTATATCACGGAAAAGTTTGAAATTAATGTGAAGTTTAATATATGAGGTGCAAACTTTTAGGTGGTCTTAAAATTAATGCAGAGGCAGTCATAAAGTTGAAAACTATTTTTAAACTTTAATAACTTCCCTAATTTTAGAGCTAGTGTAAAATTAGGTAGCGTATCGTATATCACTGGCATTTTAAATTTGGTTACTTCGACATTTTTTTATCTAAAATGACACAGACAGAAGACAATTTTTAAGAGATGTGCCAGTCAGTTTCAATGAGAATAAATAATGCAATTAATTCTTATACAGGGTGCCCCATGAAACACAGAACATCCATTTTTCTCTTTTTACTCTACACCCCCTTGAAGTATAGTTATCATTTTTGTATACTCTTAACAGAAATGGTAACTGTTTCGTGTTTAATGAAGCACTACCCTATATATAAACTCTCTAATGCTTATCATTTGAAGATTGGATCAACTTAGCAGGCGTACAATCTAAACTAAACTCTAAATGAATGGAGAAAAAAAAGTTTTCTAATCGTATGGAGAGATTCTTGAAAATAAGTTTTATAACGTAAATGCAATTTAAATTAAAAGAACACATCAAATGATCAATTATACTTGTATTACCTTTTAGCGTTTCGATTTTATAAATTAATTGTAAAACTTAGTTCTTGTTAAAATTGTACTCCAATTGAGTTCGATTTTGATCAAAACCTTAGAAAGTATTTGCAACAAGTTTGGGTAATTTAAAAACTAAATCTATAACATAGAATGCCATTTCAGGTAGACCAAAAACCTGTATATACTTCGTTCACAAACAAAAGGTTATTTGAAAGAATCTAAACGAGTTTCTAATAGTTTCTGAACTGCCATGTTATAACAAATACTGATACAAATTGATATCAGGCATGACTTCATCTTCTAATTGAATTTCATTGATTCTAATTTAAATCTTTTATATAAACTTGATTAGAAGCAGGGGATAACTGAATTCTCAGATGCGTCATAAGTAATCATAACAAGGCAGATTTAACCAAAATAATTATAGTACAGTGAATTCGTAGAAATTCCTTGCAAAAGGTCAGGTAGTCTTGAATTTTTGATATGTTATTTGGTTATGGACAGTGATAAAAGTCCAAGTTTCTGACTTCCGCACGCCACATCAAAAAAAACCACTAAATTTTCGCACTTTTCTCAGTTTTAGCCGAATATCTTGGAAACTAAACGTTTTTCGCAAAAAGATTTACTATAATCTAACCGCTAAAATTGTTATAAGTCTACTTATATTGCAAAATATTTTTAAACTGCCAATTTTATGCAACAATTTATTTTGAACAAATTTCAACAGCATTTAATTAGCAACAATTTGAGCACTCAATGATTTTTGTACGGCAAATAGTTCCCGGGATAATGTAATATATGTAAATGATGGAATAGTAAGTAAAAAAGTTCATAATTGTGAATAAAACTGTAATTTTTAATTGTTAGTAAAAAAACAGAAAAGAGCATTATATAATAATACTAAAAGTAGGTAGAAGATTTTTTAAATGACTTGAATAACATCAAAATCCTGCGTCAGATAGCAGTCTAGTACATTTGTTAAACCCGCATAACACCAGTCAATTTGAACGTTAGTTTGTTTTCAATTTCTTTGGCCACATCTACACTGACTGCTTCAACTTCCTCTGCTACTTTCTCAAGAGTGGAAAGTACATCAACTTCTTCGTCGTCGCAATCAATAAGAGATTTCGGACTGTTGTCGCATTACTGTCCAAAGCATGGTGTGCATAGGGAAGAACAATTGAGCCCTGCCTTCCTGCAACCACATGCATTTCTGCACCTTTACTTGCATTTGCATGAAATGAATTTAAGGAGACAGATGTTTCTCTCTTCCCAACCATGTCTGCACTTGATAGTGAATCCCCAGACTATGATACTTAGCAGCATTACGAGTTGGCGGCAGTCTGGCCAGATTACATTTGGTATTGGCTGGCTGCTCTTGGAAACAGATGGCAGCGCAGGTCGTTAAGGTCTTCTTTTTTGGGGTTCCCTTCATACAGTTAAACATGGATAGATTCCTCTGCCTTAGCAACTTCCTCAGCTGTTGCTATGAATTTTTTCTTGAATCCCAATTCAAGAAAATTCTTGTTTCATTTTCAAAGTGAGGTCGTTGTTTGAAACATGAGCAAAATTTGTTTTTTCCTTGGCCAGAAATGTAGAATGGTGAATCGCACCCACTGAACGCGTGAACAAACTTTAACACACTAAAGAAGGTGTACTTAAATGAGATTTATGAATAAAAAATATCACCCCTTCCACATTTCTGGAAATACACGTTTCTGGTTTTCTGAGATATTAATGCAGTAAGTAGGATCAAAAGGTTTACATCTTTACCAACCGCAAAAACTGTATCGTAAAGAGCACTCATGGATATTGCAGTATTGATAATCAAAGAATCTGCATCTTTTTCTGCCTGGAATACTTGAACACTTCCTTTTTGAAACGTATCTTTCAACAGATCAATATGTCGTCCCTTGTTGCTGTCATTTGACAGAAATTTCTCTCGGGAAAGATGAGCTGTTGTATGTTCATCAAATACGATGTCGGGGCGTATATTTATTTTATTCCGTCGAATGCGTTCTGAGCCTTTTGTGCTCTTCTCACTCCCTTCCATTGGGTAACCATCAAAGACGACGGCTACGTGTTTGCCATAATTTTTGTTAGATGTTTGAAGTTTCAAAACTTGCATTGTGGTGCCATACTATTTGTGGAGCAGACGGCCACCATCAACCACCACAAATGTACTGTTCCCTTGAATTTGATTTTTGTCTATGGGGGTAAATGAATGACTCTCTATTTCATTTGTAAGTGTACTATACCAAGAGTCCACCGGGCGTATAATTGATATTGTAAATAAGTGTAGGCACATAGAAATTTAGTATCTTTAGTACAAACGTTATTAAAAACCAGAAATTTTGAAAGCATATTTAGAGAATGTTTCAATTTGGAATACCGAGACATCATACGTAATAAAGACATGACCCACACACACATACTTCCAGCGTCTACTCTAATTGAGTGTTTTTTCTACACGTGTTACTAAAACCAAGCGAAATTGAATGTAGGTTGCATTTCCGCATGGAATATCAAGACTGTAATATTAATAAGAATACCGATACAACCCACATATATTTAATGAAATATGTGAAGAGACGTATCAACAAAAATATATGTTTAGACTTAATCTTTTATCTGTTCCGTCTTGTTTATGGCTTCACTTCTGGAACTCCAAAAGGTTTTTGAAAAGTGAAAGGTTGTGTTACATTCCTCCTCCTGCAGCACCTTCTAATTTCCGCTTTATATTGAGCCATCACCACCTAAACTATCTTCATACAAGGTGCAAAAATAAGTTATTTACAATTGAGCTTGCAGAATTTCAAGTTTCTATAGTCTTCAATCCTACCTATTTTCTTCAAACTAAAGCCTAAATATTTTATAACATTATCCCATATTGAATCTTTTGGCACCTAGGTTTAAGAAACATTTTAAGCCTTCATTGATCTGACTGTAGATCGCTTGACCTTACGTGACATATTTATAGCAAGATTAACCGTAACTAACTTTTCCGATATATGGTATGAAGGCATCGTAAGATGCAATAAAAAGGGTCTAAGATTTATTACAGCCTTTTATGAATGGAGACCTTGGAAACTGTTAGAAATACAAAATCAGTTAATTTGAATTTAGCTTGTATATTTTAATGCTTGTCAATAATCTGAAAAGAAAGCTTGAAAAGCAATCTTTAGAAATCAAGTATTTTTAGTTGTTTTTTTTGGCAATAATGCTTGTACAACTTATCATGCAAATGACACCTACATGGTTACACTAGTTAACAAAAGATTACATTGCTATAAAGAGCCTATCAAATCATTCCAAATTCAAACTAACTCTCATTGTTTCATTGTGAACATCATTCCTGCAAGATGAGTGCGGATAAACCCTTACCGACAAGGATAGCGGAACAGTGATAAGATATGTCACTAATACTTTATAATAGTGTAAATGGCGAATACCTAGAGAAGCTAGGCATGACCGTGAGTTTGAGCCTAAAGTCAGGAAAGAAGATTTTGACTCTGTAGATAGTCATGGTTTAGCATTTTAAAAGTTTTTTCAAAATAAATTGAGATAACATTGTGTTCTAAGAAAAATTCGGAACGCTGGCCACAATGGTGTCACTACTCTACACGTCAGGTCTAGCTTAAAACGTAATATGCAGTTTATTTTGTTTGAACAAATCTTTCTCGATAATTATTACAACTTCAAAATGGATTAGTAAAGAAGATGACAGAAATTATCATTTTGACGTTTTGATTGTCGTTTATAGTTTTCTTTTTTTTGAATTTAAAATAAGTTTGTCTTTGTGACACTGTTCTATATTTACAATTTCTTGATGAAAGTCGAGATGCGACTGTGAAAAGTACATTTTCGACGACATTAATATTCGTTGTTTTGCATATTCATATCATTTTTGCACCATATACAGATTCAGTGCAGATGAAATCTTTCGAGCCATGCTAACGCTCACTTATATTTCTATTCCTTAGAAAAGTGCCAAAGTGTATCCTTGCTTCTTAGAAACACAAATAAGATTAATAGGCACACGTATCAGAGAGAACACACTGGTTACCATCCCATTGCATGCCTTTCAATATGCCTATCAAACTGGAAAAATAATCAAAATTGTACTCCACTCTCTATATTCAAGATCGAGAATGCGCTAAACCAGAAAAAGGTTGCTGTTGGGACATTTTTTGGCATACAAGAAGTGTTTGACAACATAACGTTCAACTCTATATGTACCTCTCCGGAAGAGCGAGATATTTCCCCGTGCTCACAAGCGAAAGTGCTAGTAACTGTAAACATCAAAGGGGTCAATCATCAAAGCGCCCTTGGTGCAAGGTTCTCCTCAGAGAGAAGTTTCTTTCACTCTTGTGATGCCTTGTAATTAATAGACTTCTGGGAATTCTCAATGAGCACAACAATACAAGGTTTTTCAAATGGCCTTGTAGTCCATGTTTCAGATAAATTCCCTGCAATTACAACATTATACAGAGCTTGTGTATTGGGAACGGATTGACAGTTAACCCTAACAAAGTTGATCCAATTGTCTCCCCTACCAACAAGAGTTTGGATGACTCTAACTTCCATTACCGCAAACCAGAAAAGTTGTATACCTAGGAGTAATTCTAATAAGCTGTCCTTGGAAACTTATACTCAAGGACATTCCCAAAAGGCTATTTCTTCTTACTGCATAGGAAGGGGGACTTTTGGTAAAAGATCACACGTTAACCCTACGTAGTGGTATTTAGATTAGATTGTGTCATACTCTTTCTTTATTTGGTGGTCCGCATCTCAGGGTTCTGCTATATAAAACTGCAAAATCACCCAACTTCGACGAATGATTCCACCCTTAGAAACGTTTTTTTCGCAGATAGAAGAATGTGTCCCTTACTTTTTAATATATTGCAACATACCAAGAAATTAACAAGATCGATGGGAGACACTTGAGGATGTGTCCTTGCAAAGCAGAAATTACATTCTAAACTGCAATAACGAATGACACCATTGTGTTTAGCGTTCCAAATTGCCATTAGAACGCAATGTTTCTTCAACTTATTAGAAATCTAAAATGGAAATTCACACAAGAACGATTTTTAGAATGTGCTAATCAAATACATTATGCAGTAGTTCTAGCTTATTTCTTTGAAGAGCTATCAAAATAGACCCTCGTATTCGAAAGAAATTGCTCTGTCTTCCTTTTTATCGTCATAAATTCACTTCTGTATACAAATAATAGTAATTACACGTTTAGACAGTATTAGATAAGATAGCGGAAAGTAAATTGATTATAGGTAATCTTCGATAGCTACTACACGACTTGTAAAATGAGGTAATAACACGAAAACTGCTGGAAACAGTACGTAACCTTGATAGAAAAAGGTACTACTACTTATAAATATTTCAGTGGCATTCTGTTACGTACACAAGAATAACTTTATATCTAGAATCTTTTTCTTGTATGTTTTCAGAGTAAATACATTTAGATAAAGATAAAGCTTGCAATTAAGTAAATAGTAAGTCACAAGTTTGGATTGCCCGAAACAAAGAGAAATTTCAATTACTAATGCATTGGATAAAATATTTTATTAATTACAAATTAATAGGCTAGAGCAATAAAGTGAAATTAATTTTATTGATTGTTCAGTACATGTACAGGGAGTTCTAACACCTGCGGTCATTCGAACAAGTAAAGGGTGTGGTATAATCATAGGACATCAAAAGTACTTTTTTTTACAAATCTGTATCGTTTTCTCAAGAAACTTTTTAATATAAAATTTTATTTTTGTTGTATATGTATACTAGGTACCAGTAGATAAAATTTCTAATAAAAATCAACAAGTTGTATAACTAACTGTATTTAATTTTGTCAAAAGTTCTTCAGTAAGCTTCTTATTAAATCCCAAAGGATGCCTGAGTGCATCCAATATATAATAATTTTAAAAAAAGAATTTTAGTTCAAAATAAAAGATCAGTAAACCTACCCCCAAAAACTCTCTCATGTTAGTAGGAAGTAGATCTTTTCAAATATAATAATAACGAACAAAATAGGTAGTATAAAAGGGTTCTTAAAAATAACGAAGTGAGCAGGTACTTGAAGTGGTTTACATATAAGTATTATCTATTGTTATACTTAAGGGAACTACTGACTCATGAGAAATGACTACTTTAGATGTATTTTGTGCCTTATTACACTTTCACTTTTAGATTGATACTCTTGTTTAAAATTATGTAAATTTTATTCTTTTTTATACTAGTGTATTACCCACTTAAAATAAAAAAGGTTTTATGAGGTAATTACGAAGATTTGTTCAAAAAAAGGTTTCTGTAGCACAAAAAAATGTTATTTTTTTTGAAAATATTAATTCGCAAGTTATATATACTACATAGTTTTTAATCATGTGAGCTTTTTTTAACCATTTTTTGTTTCTCATATTTCAAATACGTTTAATGAACTCAATAATGAAGCTGAAAAGGTCAGACGTGGGAATACATAGTAAAGAGAGCCTTTATGTTTTAAAAAGTTTTGAGATCTGATTTCGACTACTGATGAAATGAAATCTACCTTCTGGGCAAAATACATTAGTGGGTACGTACGAAGTTTAATTTTTGTATCATGTACTATAACTCTTCATTTTTGGTACTTTTTACTATATTTTTTCTAATTTATTTTAAATTAATGTGGAATGAGTACTCAGTTTAGTAATTTTTTTACTATAACATCACAAAATTGGAAAACATTTCAGACTTGTCTCTAACATAACATATGTGAACTTCTGTGTAATAAAATTTAGTGTACAGATTACATGCATGCTCGGACGCGTCGATTTTGTTTAACATTTTAAAATCTATCACTAGGTGGCACTGGTTAGATCACATCGATTTTTTTAAATAGTATTACTATGCTTCGATTTGCTTACCTAAAAAAGTCAATAAAATGCTCAAACGCAACTTTGTTAATTACCAGATGTCGAAAATCAGAACAGAGTTGTGCCCAATAGTAAATAAATACTTGGTTGCAGATAGTTGTAACATAAAAGTGAAGCCTTCATATGCTTCTAGAATTTGCCTAACGAGAAAAGTATGGCCATTTGGCCTAAAAGGTCTGATCAGTTAGAAATTTAATTGGTCAGTTTCAAAACTTCTAAGCATTTTTAGGATACGGTCTAGTGTCAGGGGCGGACGGCCAACTTTGGGGGCCCTGGGCTAATACTGTTTGAGAGCCCTCCCAATTAACCCGACATTAGGGTAGTTGTGGAGACTCTTCTCCATTTTACTGATAAACTGTTTTTATCCATTTTTAAATCGAAAAAATTATAATCAACAAGCATTAAAGAATTTTTTTTATTTTATTTGATGCACTAAATCTGCTCCTGAACTGAATTACATAACAGTTTTCTTATGAAAAATAATTTCACGGCGCGTTTCAAGGTTTTTGTCAAGATATCTCCTTCCATAATGCGACATACAATTTAGTGTGCCGCGAGATTTTTGAAATGTACCGTCACTACGAATACCCATACATAAGCGACGTCAGACAAGTAGTTCGATTGGTTCTACCTTCGTAGCGGGGACTGACTAAACCAATGCGCATGAATATTACAGTTCTGGACTGGTTCTAGATTTAACCCAAACAAAGCTATATACTAGTTTAGTAAAATTCTTTTAAATCTATCTTATCGTTAGTGTGCCGCCAAATTTTTTAATTATTAGAAGTATACCGTGACGTAAAAAAGGTTGAGAATCACTGCTGTAGGGGTATGTGGATATCTGTATCTGAGATTTGGTATCAAACTAAATGTGTCACTCAACTACCTTTCCTTGCTTGTGATAATACACTCAAGAGCTTTACTATAGCACCACATGCAATTTTGCGGTACTTAGCCCTTAATAAAAGATTTCGACTTGGAATTGTTAATGACACAATTACGCATGTTTCAAAAAGTACATTAACTAAAACAACCGATAGTCTATCGAAATGTGGAGATAATAAGAACTACAAATTTGATTTTTACTTAAAGCATAACTATAGCAGCTTTAAAAAGAAACATACTTATTACATGGTGTGCCTTGAAAAATAAAAACAAAATGTTTATTACGTTGTAGACGTTAGCTGTTAGTAAATTTTATTGCAAGACGCCCGCCCCGAGAAATGTACCCACAGAGGTTGAAAAATGCTCTACATGAGCAGAATTATGGAATCCGCAAAATTACTTAGAGAATAAATCTGTCCCACAAAGCGGTCCTAAATCTTCTGAATAATTCAGATAATTATGCGAAAAACAATAACTATGTGGCAAAAAAATTTCTCTTAGCTCTCAATGGCGATGGCGCTTAGTTAGTTTAGCAAGCAACAACACGAACTGGATGGACTGTGAAAAGAGTCTTAGAAAAAGTCCCCACGTCAAAAGACAAAAACTAAAATCTGTCCAAAGACTTCTGCCGTGCCACAAGACTGTCCGCTTAGAATTTGCCTAGCGTAACATGTATAACATTGTAAAATTCATTTTTGTTTCTGAAATTGTTAAGGTAGTTTTTTTTTCAATTGGAAGAACTTTAATTTGGACGGTCCGGACGGTTTCAATCTAAATTGGAGGAATTTCAGAAAAGAACCTCAGTTGGTGTAGGGCGCGTTTGTATTTCTATCAAGCAGAATAAACAGCAAAGAATACATTAGGGTACATTATTGAAAAATCATTTGCTACCGTTTTTTTGGTGAAAATGAACAAGACAATGCAAAAGTACACGTTAGTCGAGAAACAAAACGGTAGTTTACAGACAACACAATACATTTGTTAGAATGGCCAGCTTCTTCGCCGGATCTAAATGCTATGGAAAGTCTCTGGAGAATCAAAACCCATTAGAGGAATTTATGAAAATAACAGACAGTTCCAGACAATAGAAGAAATAAAAGACGTCATTAATGCAGCCTGGAACAATCTCCAACAAGAACTCATGGATAAACTTATTGAAAGTATGAACAACAGAATTTTTGACATTATCCGAAAAATGGGGAGACACCCAATATTAATAGTCATTTTAAGTTGTTTTTATTTTATTTTTATTGTGTAAGTTTTGGAAATAAATAAGTTTTCGAATTGGTGCTATAGTTGTGCTCCTAGGAAAATTTAGATTTTCACTATTAACTGCCTAAATTTTCACAAAAAATTCTATTTTTTAACCAATGTCTTTTTTGAGGCATATTCAGCTTATCGTTAACAGTTCCAAATCGAAAACTTTTATTAAGCGCTAAATACCGCAAAATTGCAAATGCTGCTATAGTTATACTCTCGAGTGTATTATAAAGCTGTTCCAATTAGATAATAAGAATTTTTATAGACTAGCATTAATTGTAATAATATCAGGTTTTGATAAATAAAATAAAACAGCAAAAAGGCTCACGTTGGTGGGACAAACGGATATTTCAAAAGCAATTTTATGGAACTAGAAGAACTTTGAGTTAGTTGAAGAATTCTACGTGTATATCAATGGCCGATTATGAACACTTGGAATCATTAATTGAGTCAAAAGTCACAACTTTAAACAACAGAATAGAGCAAACAACTCGCTTGTAGAGGCAGCCTCGGGACGACACAAGTATCAACTTTGCCAGCCACACCTAGAAAAGTTTAAATTGTTATTTTTATTTTTTTCTGGCCGCACAGGGGGGCCCTTTGTATAGTGTAGTATAACTGAAACAGCTAAGATCTGGGCGAGAACTCCTTAGAGCTCTCATACTCTTTTTTAATCTAGCTTTTGACTGAATTGCAGTTAAGTATTTAATAAACAAAATGAAATGTGGTAGCTTTTTCTTTTAAAATGTCTTTCAAAAGACCAAACAGATACTTTCAATTGCTAAAAAAATTTAACAGATACAGATATATTTTAATGTTGAGTTGCTAAACTTTCCCATTTATACAAAGTAAAGACTTTTCCATGTTCACAGCTTCGATTTTTCTACTTTGGAGTTTAAATTATTGCTATAGTTCTTAAAGATGTATTTTCCTCTTTAATAATTATTTTTGTCTCTATGTTGTCCTCTAGTAGTACTATTTTTGTTTTGTTAGTATCTATAGTTGGTGGTGTTCTATGGAATGTTCTTCCAAATGTATTTTTTGATTAAATTGTTTATGTTCTCAATTCTAGTCTCTAGGTGTTTTGTGGTCGATACCTTATTTTATACTCATTATTTGTAAAGAAACTGTCTTTCATCTTATTATTAGATTGTCCTCTTTCGTGTTCTTAATTACTTTCTTTATTTTCCTCGTGCTTACTATTTTGTTCAGATATCTGTTATTTATGCTGTTTGGGTAACTATTTGTCTTTAGGAAGTTTTTTATTATCTCTAGATATTTTCCTATTCTACGATGTTTCATAGATTAGGTTTAAAATTCTATAAGTAAATCTGTATTCCACTGTATTAACTAAAAGCTTTTAACTATCTTTGACTATTGCCAGTATTTCGTCAACCCAGTTTTTCAAAGCCAAACGATAATGGCGTTTTTTTCCTTTTATATGGTTTAGAACTGTTAGAACAATGTTAGTTCGTAGCTTATTACTCTATTAGTTGGTAGAGCCCAAAGGATAATTTTAGAGTTGTTGTTGTTAGACGTTGTTGTACCTCATTAGAAAGCCATTTGACATGCATAATGTTACCATTTGTATAAACAATATTTTTGGAATTTTTTGTCATGTCTCTTTATATTAGTAACAACAATAATATCAATAAATAATTTATTGACATACTAACGTTACATATTCAAAGACAAATTAGCATTAGTCAAGACGTGCCGGTACCAGTTAAGTTGAGTTATGTTCTTAATAACAAAACAAACTATAGTATAGTTTTTAAATGCTTTTATGCTGCATTGGTTTTGACTAACTTATAAGCATTCTTTAGTTAAAACCTGTCTGCATTACGTAATCTATTTAAATAAAATTTTGATTTAAATCTAATCTTGTTTGTGTATTCTTGGTTGTAGTACGTATTTATCAATCTGGTTATTTACAACTCTTCGTGCTTTGGTACTGGATGTTTATCTACATTGGTGAATTCCTGTTTTACTATAAATTGTTTTATATTCTTTTTGTATTTTGTTTATCTTGCACCAAAACCTTTTTTCCTTAACAGTTAATGCAATAAGGCTTGTTTTGTATTGTATGAACTAGTAACAATTTTCAAACAAAGATATTCTACTAGACGGGAACTTTGAAAATCCCTTTAATGCTCAAATTGTGATAAAGGGTTTTGGAAGCTTTTTTTCACTAAAGGTCATCCTGAAACGACAGCTACCCACGAAGATTGTTTAGACCAAAATTGTTGTTGTCAATTACATCGGTTCATATTCTACATCCTACACGGTCAACGTTTAAACTTCATTAACCTGGTGAAAATTTTTTAGTATCTATTTCTTTCCTATCTCACGATCTCACTTAATGAATGACATACCATAGGGGGCAGAAGTTGGGGGTGGAGACCCCCTAGGCAAAATACCAAACACTTTGTTGTTTACTCTTATGAGATTTCCTGGTAGTAAGGAAAATTTGTTAAATGTAGCCGAGAAAACTTCTCATTTGACAAATCCCCAAAAAACAAATTTGGGCATGTTGCACTTAATGGAGTTACTATGAATAATATAAGTATTTATGTAATATTCAAAAGTAACTTCAATTTTAATACCCTAACAAAACACATTACTTTCGCCACAAAGTGTTAGTTGTGTATTTGCATAAAAGTATGCATTGCAGCTCCTCAACAGAAATAAAAACAAAATAGAACATATAGCCATTTTTCCTGTATATTCATAATCGCTATAAAATACATGCAAATACAATCGACAGCTGTAGGAAAAGAAGTTTTAATAGCTTTAGAATCGTACCGACTACGACCACAATATTACGGTGGTCGTAAATTACACCAACTTAAAACAATATTATAGCGATTTAAAACTAAATTTATGATAATAATTCGTTAGTTTAAACATTGAAGCTATAAAAATCTACCCGGTTTAAAGCCGCAAAAACCCCTAAAGCTATTACAGTTTAAATATCATAAATACCATACGGATTTTACATTCATCGCACGTATACGTGTGTATGAAAAACTTGAATTTATCTTGCATTATTTTTTGCAGGTATACTCTTAAGCGTAGGAAAAGAAATATGTACCTAAAGACTATTGCTTGTAAAGTTTATAAATATTTTCAACTGTTTTTTAACTTTGAAAATTCATATTAGATTTTATTAATCCGGTAAAATCTACATTTTTGTAAAACAGTTGGAATGTATTTTTTCCTCCCAGAATTAATAAGTTGAACTGGTTACATCATGGGGCTGCCTTAGGTTGGAATTTTAGAAAAGTACGAGCAGTTCATGCTAAAATATTATTGTCTTCTAATTTCCATTTAATTCGATTTGAGGTAAGTATAGTTTACTGTAATTTACAATATGAACAAAATTCTTTTTAAATAGAATTGAAAATTTTCTATCTACCATACATAGCAATACGACTGCAGAAAATTTTAGTTTACCGAATTTTCTAAATAAATCAATTAAGATTATGTAATACAAACAGGGCAAAATATGTAATTGATAGTTGAATTTAATTTTAACTAAAAAAGAATTTAAAAATGAAAAAGTAGGAAACAACAATGAATAGTTGAAAATAAAAGGTTAGAAAATAAACCTATATCTAGATCGTGGAATAGTTGTCACTGTGCAGGAATGTGGAAACTCGTGCAGCGCATTACAATTGTGTTTTATGTACGTTTTACACATAGTTTTCAGAATTCATTTTAGTAAAACGATCCAGAAGTATCTGGTTGAATACAGTAGTCTTACAAAGCGACTTTGAATATAAAATTATCTCTGATGAATAAAATTCAGAGAAACCTTTGTCAAGGTTCAAATTACCATTGTTTATCGTATTTCTGAAACTGTTATATATTTTTTATCTATTTTGTATTTAGATCTACTAGCATCTGATGTTAACGCACTAAATGGATATCCTTTATTATTTATTCTCATGACGACGTTAACAGTAGTAGGCAACTGGGATATCATAAATTACTGTCCGTAATGTGACAGCTTTGCAACTAGGTGGCAATTGTTTGTCATTATTAATGCAACGAGATTATGTATGCCTTATCAATCAACTAAACTTGATTTGCATACATTTAAGTTCTTTCTTTAAATTTGATACAAGGTTAATGTGTTGTTTTAGAATTGTTGCTTAATTTAAAATTATTATAATCTGTAAAAGCCGTGCGATCGAAAAAAATAAAGTCAAAGTGGGTCATGACTCGTACTATATGATAGTATTCTTCACTAACATAAAATCATCACATTCGGGTGCTGCAATTATTTAGTGGACTTTTTACAAAATTCTTTTAAAATACTGTCGATTCATGTACACTATTGACAAAGCTGTTGGCATAGATTTAATGTTCGTAGAATTCCGTGGTCTTTGTTTTTTTTTT
>VTPC01000748.1:6565-31065 GCA_011009095.1 Ignelater luminosus | reverse complement strand
ATCGTACATAAAACAATTAGTTATAAAAATTATTATATAACAATAAAACATTCAATTTTCTCGTAGCATGTTCCCCCATCTCAAAGGTATTATATTTTATACAAGAATAACAAATTCGCATATAAATACCGCAATTAAAATTTAAATTAATTTTTATTGCGATATTAAACTCTGCAATCGGTTTCACGCGATATTTCAAAACAAAAAAGTTTGTCGATTTTCCTATTCATGGATTTTGCTCCAATAAAAGCATTTCATGTCGTTTCCAATGTTAACCATTCTCTGGTTTCCTATTTACAACCCTTAATCGTTGTTTGTTATATAAAAAGGTAACGTTGTATGATAAAAAAACCACGAACACTAATTTTAAATACAGTAGTAATCTCACTTTTAATTTTTATGTTTTATTAACATGTTAGTTGCATATTTTCATGTTTATCATAAATTAAATAACTTTTTTAAGCAATCAATTAGGTATTACTTAGCGTGCTCTATGGGTCAAGTTTTATGCAGGTATTTACAATATTTTACACTAAATGCAAAGTGCACCCGTAGTTCTTTATATCACTAAATCTATATTCGTGCTTGATAGTTTTTATTAGCTACATTTCATTCGTGTTTTAATGACTGTGCCGCCTAAATACAAGGAAAATGTTTAGAATACCTTTATGAAAAATTTCCCTATCACACATTCAAGGCAACAGCTTTTAAACTCGATTTGTCACCTAACGAAATGTTATGTTAATTTTTTTTTTGATAGACATGTCGAATTAGTGAAAATCGTTTTGTACAAAACGTTAGAGATAATTCTTTTTTGCAGTAACTTACTCAACAAAATCTAAATCTCTCACTTATTTAATTATATTTGGAGACAAACTTGAAATTCCTATGGTTATAGGAGTCCTTGTGGAACTGAAAATCCCCTTCGTCTAGACCACGAAAAACCACTCATCTAGACGGAGGTCCGAAACAGCCACGGTCTATGAAAGCTATAAAAGGCTGACTACATAAATAAATTAAATTTGTGAATGGTATTAAGTTATGAATGTGCAAATATAATTAAGTGGATTAATTTGTTTCCCCGGAAAAGCAAGCTTCTACCGGTAAATTTTTAAAATTCTTCATTTACGCTAAGTAAAAAAGTATTAATGAAAATAGCAAATTTAAAAACATAATGACGTTTATATAATCCGATTATATTTTCTAGTTACATAGAATTTAAAAATTGAAGGCGCAACTTTGTTACTCTCCGACGAATTATATATATAATTAACATCTATGTAGATTTATATACATTCTTCCTTTAAGCAACACTATCATGTTCTAAGCAAATCATGACGTTTTAGAAAAGATGGCTGTTTAACAATCAAAAGTCAAATAGCTTCTATTAATTAACTTCATTGGTTGGCAACTAGGTATATCCGTAAGTAAATAACTATCCTGTCTGTTTTAAGAAACTCGTTAGACTTTCACTTCATCTTGTAGGCTCATGAATACACAATTTGCAAGCTGGATATTCAACAAGTTCAATTTTTGTTTGGAAATTTAAAAATCATTTTATTTGTTAAGAGATGATAGGTGATATTGAAACGGAGATCAGAAGTAATTCAAGAAACTTGAAACCAAAGACAGAAATGAAGGAAATTAAGCCAAAATGGAAAACATGGATATCACTTTTTGAATAATACCAAAAAGACAAAAAGAAATTAATATAACCATAAAAGGACTAAAGATGAAAACAATAAAGAAAGATACCCTGAAAGCAGTTATAAAAGGTTATATCAAGAAAGGGCTGAAAATAGAAGTAGAGATTAAATCAATGTCTAAGATAAATATACTGCTGAAATTGAAACAATGTGAAGATAAAATTAGTGTATATAAAAACGTACAAAGTATAAAAGTACAAGCAACAAAATATTAAGGTACGAGAAATGCTAAAGAAATTAAAGGGCATATTTAAGCAGAAAGAAATAATGGGAAGAACTTCAAAACTGAATACAATCAACTCTCCTATAACGCGATTAATTCCTACCGAGTTATATGAAAACCACGTTATACGACAATTAGAATTAATATAAATCAAGAAATGCGTTATATGGAAACCGCGTTATAAGAAACATAGAAATAAGACAAAGTGTTATATGGAAATCACTGCCGCATTATAGGAGGGCTGTCGCAATTTTTGTTCCGAGTTATATGGAAATCGGAAACTGAAAACTGAACTAATTAAAAAGATGCAAAGCACAAACAGCAACATAATCAAACGTTTAGCCAATAAAGAAAAGGATATCACAGAAGACTTTAGGAAAGTAAAAATAAAATGTATAGGCTTAACAAAAACTAAGAAAAAGGTTCAAGAAGTTGAAAAATTAAATAATTAATACTGGATGTACTGGTACGACGGAGCAACTGCAGGAGGAGGAGGAGGAGGAGATAGCCTGACAATATAACAAGAGACTTAATGGGAGAGTTGGAAGGAAAAATAAGGACATAGCGCATGGGAAAGTACAGAGAGAACAAAAAGAACGTGAATGTTGGAAGAATTGAATTCTGTCTTGACAATGAAATAGAGATCGGAACTGTGTACTGTGATATCTATAAGATAACACGGGAAATAAAAAGCAGAAACGAGAAATCAATTACTATTTTCCAGTGAATAAGCTTTTTTATCATACAAACATGAAGATACAAACATAAAAGTAAAAATAGGAGCAGAGGTAGGAAGCAAGCTTTACCTAACTACAACGGCAATGAAAGATAACGAGGAAACAAACCAATACAGTAATGGAAAAACAGTAAATAACTAGAAAACTAAAATGCTACAAACTAAAGAATAACCAAATAAAAGAACAATACTAAGAGAGATTACGACAGAAAGTAATACATGCTAAAGAATATAAAAACATAGAAGACGTTTAGCTGAACAATCTTAGCAGCACCAGAAAAAACTCATAGAACATTAATCTACACAAACGAAAAGGTGAAAAGAACACACTGGTAGAACGAAACAATGGAAAGCAGGTAGAAAGAAAGTTGGAGAAGATAAACAAATACAAAAACCAATAAAGATTACTTATAAATAGACAATTAAAGACAATTATTAAAGAAGAAAAACAAAACACATGAGAAGACTTCGAAGTGAAAATAAAAAGAGCATACACAGATAATCAGAAATTATTCTTTGCAGTAATCAAGAGCACAAGAAACAAGAAACAACAACTAATAAGAAATATTGAAAATGATAAAGGTGAAACAATAACCGAAGACAAAACAATGCAATATTTTAAGGAGCTATCAGATGCGGAACAAACAATGATAATTGAGGAACGGGATAAAAAAAAGATAAAGAGAAGAAAAATAAGAAAAAGAATAAGAACATGAAGATAAAATTACAATGGAAGAGATATCGGAAACGATCAAAAATGCAAAAACAGGCACAGCACCAGAACATACCAAGTTCTGAATAGAAATACTTAGGAGTGCTTGCATCTCTAATAATAAACGCCCGATTTTCAAAAAAGAATACAGAAAAGTGTCCAAACTATAGAAGAAAGAAATTTGCAATCAAGTACAAAAAACTGAAAAAGACGGTATAGAAACATCAGTTTAGGTTAAAGAAAAATAAGGAGTGCAGGATGCTATTGTTATCCTGAGACAAATAAGTGAGAAAACTATAAAGGAAGCAAGTAGCATACCAATATACTTCATTAACCTCGGAAAAACCTTCTACAGAGTTAACATAGAAGACATCCGAGAATCCTAGCGGCAAAAAGCTTAACAAAAGTTTTGCAGATCCTGACTATAAACAGAAGTACAAAAAATTATGTGAGAAGGAGAAACGAGGAATCAAAGATGTCAGAAACGACAAACAGTGTAAAAAAAGGTTGCATATTAAGCTCATTATTTTTAACAATAATGTTAGATGAAGTCATAAAAGAAGCTAAACAATACACAATAGAACACAAAAAAATGAAAAATGTGCAAATGCTAGAGCTATGATATGGCCATTAGTGCAAAAACCTAGAAATACTTTTTAGAGAAACTTGAAGCACACAAACATGAAAATTAACTTTAATAAAACAAAGACGATAACATTTCTTGCTGTTTTTCTGTTTGCTTTAGGCATTCACCAAAAATGGAGTCACAAGAGCATATTTTGTTGGCGGTCATCCAAGTCATCATCGAATAATAATTTTCGGATTTTATGTACTTAGATTATGAATAAGAACTAAAATGAATGATGAACCTAAGTTTCAGTCTTGTGGGTCGCTTCACATTGAAATAAATATAATTTGAAGTGTCTGGAGTTATTAACCAGAGCAATTAATATTAACAATATCTTTTTCTTTGTTTTAGTTAAAGAAAATGAAGATTATAAATTAAGAATTTTCAAATTTAAGAAGTCTGTTATATGTATATCACTATTCTTTTATCTATCTCAATTTCCTTAATGCTATTTGTATATATTAAATAGTCTAGTATATAACTGAATTTGTATTGTATCATTTAATTCTTATTTGGTAATTACATCTACCGAGGATAACATTTTCTATGTGTACAACAGGAAATTTTGCAACACAACGTATTATTGGATTCTTGATGCTTTATAAATATCAAAGACTCCTACTTTAAAGATTTAAGAACTTATTACGGTTCGATATGATATAGAAAGAGTTTTCCTTTATTTCCTGCGCAAAACTTGTAGTTTTCTAATTTTTAAAATTGATCATGCTTATACACGATTAAAACTATTCTAATTAAAATCCAAATAAATTATCATTTATAATATTTTTGTAATTAATTTATGTATATTATTTTAATATTATAATCTATTTTTAACGGATCTGATTGAAAGAGCACTGAGAAGATTCCCACAGCTTGGGAACAGTATTCTGGGTAACTACGACAAAGGTGTGAAATACACTGTATAAGTAGTTAAATTCTATGTTTAGAGATAAGCTGTTGTAATCAATCAGTGAAGCTAATGCTCAATGATACAAAAAAGACCTAAATTGGAATGGGCTGTGATTGGACTTTTTTGTTGCCAGCATTACAGTTTCAATTGATGAATGGCATACTATTGACATTTATGTAAAATCCAAATTAATTTCATAGAAATAGTATGAAAGGTTTATGAAGTAATTATTCTGAGAAAGATAAAAAGAAGAATAGAACTATTAGATTTTTCAAAAACTTTTCGATTTTTCTGTAAATAATAAACACAAAATTTAGATTTTGGAAATAAAATTATTAAATTTGAAAAGATTAATTCAAAAATATAGCATTCTTCTATTTATGTTTCTATAGAATGAACCTTACTTTTTACATAAATGTAGATTTCGTGTAATTGATTAGCTGAAGCGAATAGTCAACCATCAAGATATTAGTAATACAGCCTACTCTAAATCTTTTTATTATTATATGGTGTTGATTTGAGAAGGCGGTATAGGTATTATATCCGACTTTAAAAAATTATATACAGGGTGTTTTATTAATAATTGGAAATATTTTAACTTTAGAATCCTGAGCTCAAAATATTAAGATTTAACCCAAATCACTTAGATAAAATGTGGCTCCTTACTGAGTTACAGGGTGTTTTATTTAAAAATTTAAAAACTAGGTATTTGTACCCAGTACTTTAAAACTATTTGACGTATCCTTGTCATACTTATCAGGAAGTGTAGGTACTGTACACCCTACTAAATTCTGTTAAATAATTATAATATAAATATTTTTCGAGATATTTAAAGTTGAAAATGAAGCGGCACAGTTATTTTGATTTTAATGTGTATTAATTATGTCGGTCTTTTTGGGTCATAGGATTGCATTTATTACGCAAATAAAACTTTAATCCCTATTAACAGAAAAACATAATGTTATTTATTTAAATCTCTTGAAACGAATAAATGCATTCAACATTTAAAAACAAATTGTGGTACTGAAAAGAACCATTTTGTTATAAAACACCCTGTAACTCAGTAAGGAGCCACATTTTATCTAAGTGATTTGGGTTAAATTATAATATTTTGAGCTCAGGATTCTACAGTTAAAATATTTCCAATTATTAATGAAACACCCTGTATAATGATAAAAATTACTTTGAAGCATCAATACCCACGCATTTATCCTACCTACACCCTGAGTATTTTATAAAATCATTTTATTGTAACAATTGAATAGATATTGAATTTTATTTCTACATTTTATTTATAGCAGCGACCTTTACATAGTAATTGAGTGGAAACAAAATGTTTTTTACCTTTTGTTAACATATTCCTGATAATTAATACAAATGTATTTTTACATCTAACATTTGTGTAAATTTAAGTTATATTCTACATTAATATTTGAGTAACACGTACTGTTTTCCTTTCATGTATACAAAATCAGATGAAATCCCCGTTTTAATTAAAATATTTGAAAATGTAAAATGTAAAAAGTTATATTCGGGATTTCCACTAAAAAGGAGAGCAGTAGCGAGGCAAAATACATTAACAAAATAGAGATCAGAAGAATTTAGTTGGTCGTATCGAACGCTTATATAATTCACGGTAAATAAATGTCATGATTTCGAGAAAAGCATTACTTGCGAAAATCAAAGCAAAATCGTGACAATTTTATCAGAAATGGTTTCCTTTTCCAGCGAACCCTTTTATGCTTTACCTCTCACATGACCCACTATCTTGACTTTGTCTTTTAATGAATAAATCATAAGTCATTTAAACGAATATTCTGTTCTAAACATTTTCATTATTAATTTTCTTATCACCTCTATTTCCAACACACCTGTTTTCACAGAGAGAAACAGAAATTCAAATGCTGCGTCATTGAACATCAAAAGAAACGTAGTTTAATTTTTTTTTCATGAAAACGAAATGTAACATTTGTAGAGCCGGATTTTCTGCTGTAATTTCTGAATTAATTTCTTTTTAAAAATAAATATTTATTTTTAAGAAAGTACGTATAAAGCATCTTTTAAAGCAACTTGTAAAATCGCTAAAAGAAACATTAATGGAAACGGTCTTTTCAATTAAAAAAAAAGCATATTAAAGATTTTAACAAGGTTTCCTGAAATTACATAAAGTAAAGAAAAATTTAGAAAGCGGAATTAATGTTTTGGTGGCGGGGACGAACGTATCGAATTTTTCAACCGCTGGATTTTTGGTATAAGTATCATCCGCCTATCTCAGATTATAGAATTTTATTTGAATTTAGATTTGCATTGAAAAGCACTGTTCTTGTTATGCATTAATAATTAACTTACATTTACATAACTATACATATACTGAATTAAATCTCAAAACATTCACTTTAAAAAACATAACAAAAGCTTATAAAACGATGCTGATGAGAAGAAATTTAAATATAACCCACCAAAGTTACAAAACGGTTTTTGAGAGTTTCAGTATTAAATTAAACAACTTTGAGTTAGCATTAAATCAGACCAGCTTCTTCAAGATCATCCCGGCCTCTATGTCGAACTCCTTTTGATAGCAATAATGCAACAACCTTCAACAGAAGAGGAAGTTATACAATCTAAATCTGGCCAATCAAAATGATCTTCTACAGAGAAAAAACGTTGAATGTTTTATTTTTGGTGTCTTAAGAACCAGTAAGTCATAAAATTTCCTATACGGCTATTTCGAAAACACGCTAGTTGTCGGACTTCACTCAACTTATGTTTCTATTCGTTTGAGAAAAAACCAAAGAGCAAAACTAAAATATTTATACTCCCTTTCATGATATTAAATTTTTTATTCATTAATCCTAAACAAAACACCTTCTATCTTGACATTTTATTGTTTCTTTCTATTTCAGCCAATGAATCTGACAACAGTGTACTTCTATTGCATTTCGATGTATCATCCGTTTCCATCAATTAATCGCCAGGATGGACTATCGATTCGTTGACAGCTTACTTCAATTTGAGGTATATTTCTATAGTTTTCTTTATTATGATCTTGTACATCTTATTTTTGCAGATTATGAAGAAAATCAAATTTTGCAAACACAGCAGCATTTTCAAATCATATAGAGATTAGTGAGTTTATTTGTAAACAAACACAATGGTTCATGTATTACAGTAATTATATCTGTTGCTTGCTAATTAATTTCTATCGAATGTTTGCTTCACAAATGTTTGTCACAATATTAAATGCGTGTAATTGCTTTAGAATCGGTTTGTTTAATACTGAAGCTCAGATTTAAATGTTTCATGTTTGCACTAGTCTAGTAAGTTAGCTAACACTGTTGGTTTACTTCTCGAAAACAGAAGAAGCCTGCTTGGAAACTATCCTTGTCTACTTTGTGTAAAGAGAATTTCTTCAATCTATCTTTAAAATAATTGTGCGCATCGCAGGACTAAAGTGTATGATGATAGAAAGAATTGTCATAACAATTAGTTTACTTATCATTTATTGGGCAGTAACTATGACATTAGTACATAGTGACCATCGTTTTGAGTTCGATTCTTTATTAACCATATTTACTAGTTCTAAGAAGGTTTTTTTTTCTTTATGTTCCTTTTGATCTTTTTTGTTGAATTTCTCCCTGCAGTAAATTCTCCAAAACGTTTGTCGAATTCCAACTACCATGCCATTTGATAGTAAGTATCTTAGGATCAGAATTTGTTCACGAAAAAACTATATATAGAATTATATAAATACTTTTCCATTCTTACAAATCATGAGAGATCGTTGATGGTTGGTTTGAGCTGGTCGAAGCTGTATAACTTGATAAAACTTTATAGTATTCTGAGAATCAAATGTGACAAGATCGATCAATATTTATTTACATTAATAAATCTGCATAAATATACAGGGTGTTGAGCGATGAATGGGACGGCACGATTTCTCGGAAAGGAATGCAAATTTTAAAATTCTGAAAACTTTGCTATAAATATAAAGTGGGGGCGCATATTATGTAATAAAAAGTTTTTAAATTAAATGTGTCACCGCCAGGTGGCACTACCTAACTTAATTTGTTTAAATGGAAGACTTTTTATTCGATTTTTTGAATTTGCAACATATTTGTGACAACTTTTCTTATAACTCCTACCAACCTATCTGGTTTACTTTTTGGGAAAATAATATTTTTTACAAATTCGCATTCGTTCCCGAGATATCGCGCTGTCCCATTCCTCGCTGAACATCCTGTATACCTTTTCATAGCTTTTTTTTTATCTCTTGCAACTAAAATAATATCTAATGGCGTTTCTTTTCACTCTCAATATCCATTTTAGATTTATATTTTATAAATGTTTTCACTTTTGTTTTAATAACCTTAACGTTGATTTTTTTAAACCTGAAGATACAGATCAGACTAATAAGTTTTTAATAAAGGCTTTCTGCAATTATCTACTTATCTTAATAGAAATATTTGTCATTAATTTAACTAAGCATGCGACATTTATTTATGTTTATTTTAAAACAAAATAAAATTTATCTCTGAAACCGGACTTTAACATAACATATGAAGCTAATATGAATTTATGTAGTATGTAGCCCTTAGTATCTAAAAGTCAACATTCACTTGTTATCCTAAGTTTATATGCAGGTATTCCCAGGCTTCTATCGAAATATCCTCACTAGTAGACACAGACTAGTTACATCATTTTGAGACGCTGGATAATTCTAAAATAGACCAAATAAAAATTCAGAATGAATTGAATTTAAAATATTTTTAAGTTCACAAATTTTATTTAATTGATGTTATAAAAGATCTTGCTAAATTATAGGAATTGACGATTCTATCTTGTTTTTTATAAAATGATTATAAACATGAAGATTCTTTAAAGGGACATTTACAATATTTTAAACTATAGATTTTCAACGTGCAACAAATGTTGCATAACGACAAACCGACAAATCAAAATAGACTCGTCTGATCTACCTAACGGGAATCACGAACCTGAGCAGCGTCTCTAACTGAGAGTAAAACAACCTGAGTAAATACATACGTAATGTTTGTTCAGATTGGAAGATTGAAGTTAATTTTTTAATGATGTTTCTTTCTTAAGATGCAGACCTCTATTTGGGAGGTAAGTCGTTTTTTCTATTTAGAATTTTTGTGGGATAATTAAACAGCAATTCTTATGTCGTCTTTAAACTGATCTTAACATTTGAATTGAAACTCTAACGTGACTTTTTGTTCGTAAATAATATAATAATAATAATAATAATACGAAATGAGGCCTCTACTAATTGTCATTTCGTAAAGTTTAGTCATCACGCAAAAAAATCGAATGTAAATAACAAACAAATAAATCTTTAACGACAAGTGAATGATAACAAATTTAAATCTCATCTTAATAGAAAATGGATTCAATTACATTAATCTCGATAATAATAATTTATAATACCATAAAATTGCCCTAATCAACTAATAATGAAATCTTCTTTACTCCCATAGCAATCAATTTAATACTCGTTTTTTATAAATTTCTTAACTAGAAGACCAGTCTAGCTCATTAAGAATACATTATCTAATCACGGAAAATCATAAACAATAATGTCTTAAAGCTAGTTAAACACAAAGTTAACCAAACAACATTCATATAGATTACCAATGACATAACCAAGTCAGAATCTTAAATCCAGTTTCAATTAAAATAATGTAATAAAGGTATCTCTTTTGTTTTACCAATCGTTGCATAAGATGTATTTACTTTCAATGTTATTGTTATTCACGGCACATTACATGTTCCTTCAGAAAAAAAAGGAATGTCAAAACTGAAAAGCACGTGCAATTCAGTTATCTGAAAATCAAGTAAGCGCTCTATTAAAAAACCTTTTCTTATCTATCTATTTGCTTTGAGAAAAAATTGAATATTTGCAACTTGAGCTTATCTCCAAAATAAAAAAAATTGTCTCATTTAATCAACTTTGTATCTCTCGCGGTTTCCAAGATTCCAATGAAGAGCCTCGAGTCTGGGACACACTCTATACAGCAATTAATTTAATATTCATTAGTTGGCTTACGACGCTAAGTTCCTATGTAATTTTGAAGTAGAGAACGCCTTTAAGTTATTCTCAATACCCCTAAGAATTTACTAGACATCGATTCAAAACACCTAGGTATCATAGAGCCAAGTAATTTAGGCATATCTGTAATAACAATAACAAACTTACTTAGTGTCAAGATTATCAACTTTCAAGAAAAAGAAAGTAATGAGTAAAGTATCAGAATAATTCTGAATTCAAAGCAATTTCTCAATGCACGTTAAGTTTGAGTTCTTCAATTTATCAAAAAAAAACGTCAGTTAAGATTAATCTTAACTAGTATTGGCGTTTTTAAACAATGTCAGTTTTACCATTGTAATAACATTACAGCCATAACCTCGATCCAAAAACCTACTTTTCATTAGTTTTTAGTCTACTTATAAATTTAATATTAGATTAAACAATTAGTAGAAACAACAAAGACCGTAATACAAATACCACTTGTACGCAGTAGCAAAACTTGGTTCTTTACGTTAGTTGCAAAAAATATACTTACTTCCATTATGTATCCACTTACTCAGGCAACCCTCCGGAATTCTTTTACAAAAATTTCAAGAATGTATAAAAACTTTCAGAACTTATACGCTAGTAATGGTTAATTAAACTTTCAAACATTTTTAAAATTCCGAAACTTGTTCATAAATCAAAGTAGGTTTCGATTTTTAACTTTTTTATATAATTTTATTTACAACCCTTTAATGTAATGGAAATTTATAAAGAATGAGTAAACGAGCATTAACATTATTTTAGAAATATTTTGAACAAAATAAATTATATAAAAGTTATAAGACCCCTAAAAGTAAATTTGCAATAACAATACTTTGAAAACATATAAGTAGTAATCAAGCATGCCATTAAAACAATTCGCCTTTAATTGAAACACAAACCAATGCAATAAGAGAAGTTTTAGGAAAAAAATTTAAATTAATCGCAACTACTACATTTTAAAAAATTGTGGTTTTCGTAAGGCTTTTGATCCTTTTTCGATCCTTCAGTAAACCACGCGATAAAAAATTACTAATCAATCAAAGCCAACCAGATGTGTTTTTATGAGCACCAAGGATCCGTGTTTGTTTTTGAACTCTTTATACCAAGGGTTGAAACAAAATTTTTTGCTTCACCGACGAAAAATCATGTAATGAAACATTTGTTTCTCTAAAAGGCATTTTAATTGTTGTTAGGTTACACTTCTGGAGCTATAAATCGTCAGCTTAACCTCGAGGGTAACAAATTTCCAGAACAAAAAAATTAAATGCTGCAAATTAATAACGAAAAAGCGCATAATAAATTATATTTACCTTTTTTATAGTATTAATCCGTTTTACCCTCACTGGGAAAAACGGAAATTAACCCGGAGGAAGTTACACTTTAACACCTCTAGATGGCAAAACCGATAACGAACGGAGTGTGCACATACAACCGCACAAATAACGCTGTATTAGCTGAGTAAGTTTTTGCTGATTACTAGGGGTTGCGTGGCGCTATAAAATACGAGCCGGCGGGCGTCGCGACGGCAGGACCCGTACTGAACCGCGCTCGCTACCAGCGCTTCTGTGGCTAAACTTGTAAACATTCTTATTACATGTAAACGCATAAGGGCATCAAGCTGTGTACCACCTGACTAAACAAACACGCTTTGAACACAAATTAACCTAGCCCTTTGAAAAATGAGTCCGAAATTAGATATTTTTTACGTACTACTAATGTGTATCACGAACGTAACTGATTATCAGGAGATATTTTAGCACCCTGTGGAGATGCATGTACAGAAAATTATTATGCATATAATTCTTAAGCTGACTTTATAATAGCAATTAATTAAAACTATGAAACTAGAAAGTTATTTTTAGGGGTTTAATGCCCTAATCATTTCGGCCTGTAGCGCGTACTATTAAGTTATTCATAAAAAAGTGGATTGAAACCCAATCAGTTATTTTGAATTTTTCATGTATATTTTTAATATTTTAAAAACAGTACTATGCATAAAGGCAAGTAATATAAACATTATTCTTATGTTTGCATAATTATATTGTAGGTAGGTAAAATGTACATTTTATGTTTTCGCATTAACTCTTGTTGATGTATCTTTTTTAAGAGATGAAGTTGAAATTTAAATAGGCCTAACATAAAATTTATGTAAAGTGTTCGCATAAATATACCTTAACAATTTAATTCTTAGACTTGACGTAGACAGATGTATCCGTAATAAATACTAGTATGCTAATTATTTAATTTTGTACAATAATTTTTAATACCTTTACGTTGTAAATGTAAGATACATCCTATGATAATGTTCTAATACTTTAAAAAATACATTTTCCACTTACTGTTATTAATAACCAGCAAAATAAGCGACGAAATAAAATACGTAATCAGCTAACAGCACACTATTATTTAAAGTACGTTATTCTTTTTACGACATACTGCCACCTTTGATAAGCAACATTTAAATATGTAAAATAAGACGTAACATAAAAGCTGGATTTAACGGTGAGTTTATGTTAACATAAAACTTATGTATGTTTTACTTTCGACCCCTTCTTAGCACAAAATTCTTCTTGCTAGGCAATATTTAAATTAGCAGAAATTTAAACGACGAGATATTAAAATGAAATTCAAATTATGTCATCTTTGCTACTGTCCAGAAATAAAACTAACAAACAAATAAATTCTACTGTAATGCTGTACATTTTCTCAGCTTTTACTTCGAATACCAAGATCTTTCTCTTTGTACCCACCATGATATTACAAAAAAGCAAAATTTCAGTTCGTAATTCTTAAACAGCAATAACGTATTCTAGGCAGGAAAGAAATTCCAGTATTCGAATTTTTTAAGACTCGACTATCTTTCATTTCTTGAACCTGAAACTTTGACGAGAATTTTTGAAATTCTAAACAATTTTATAATTAGTTATTCTCCCGACTTTTACATCTTTTAAAATGCTTTTTCCGCTTCGGATATTATTAACTTTCTTATTCCTGAAGCTAAATTAAAAATATATTTAGAATCATAAACAACATTCCAATTCCTACTTGTGCTAACAGTGGATTGCGAACACTATAGCTCTGCGTGAGATGGGCCATGGGTAGCTGACATTTAAATTGTGATGTAGAATAATGAGTTAATAATAAAAAGAGCGCCAGTTCAAGTTATAATATAAACTGTGATCTTGACAAATCAGAAAGAAAGCGTACTCTTAGGAGTTAAGCTGAAATATTGTTTAAGTACGAAATAGACTTGTCACAAATGACGAATGTATCCATTCAAAAAGTGAGTAATTGTAACTAATCATCATCATCAATGAATAAATGCCACCGTAGGTGGCTGCCATTTAGAGAACTTAATCTCTCTATGGCTGGGTTGGAAAAAAAAATGGAGGATAACTCCTGTCGTGCACGCCAACATGTCGGGCACCAAGCAGTCCGCACGCCCGCAGTCCACGGTGATGATGGTCTGGTGGCGAAGGTGGTGCAGGCCGGAAGCAGGTTCTCCATGATCCCCGCAGGTGATGGTGTCGATGCCCAGGTTGGAGGAGTACCCAAGGACGGCCAGCGAGCCGTCACACAGAGACGACGAGGAGTTCGACGCGACGGTTCTTTTCAGAACGGTGTTGGAATTGTGTAATGAGAAGTGTGAGAGTGTGTATATGTTAGTGTAGTGGTTGTGGTGTCTAGGTGAATACAGTGTGCCGTGGAAGTGCAAAACTGTTCCGGCATTTGCCTTAACCACTGGGGAAACCACGGAAAACCCAGTGAGAACAGTGTGGTGGTTGGAATGGATGTGGTGATTATTGGCGGGAATTGTTAGGCGGGAATAGTTAGGCGGGAATAGTTTGGCGGGAAGTTGTTGGAGGGAACGGATTTGGCGGGAAGCGTGACGGATTGACGAAGAATTTCCGGGCGTCGTGGAGTAGGTACCTCGAGGAGCCCCGGGCTCGAGGGTTTGGGTAGGAATGGAATTTGGTAATCACGGCCCGGTAGCTACCCGGGCCGATCGGGTGAGGCTGAGATGTGTGGTGATGATGGCCGGGCCTGCGCACCCCTACGCAGACGCCGGTTGGTGGTGGAGCGGCCGTTGATCCATCTACTGCATCTTGGGTATGATTGGGTTTCTGGCGGTCGCGATCTTCAAGCTCCCTCAATTCTTGGAGACCGACGGTCGGTTGGGTTGATGCAGCGATGCGACCTCAAGTCGCCCCGTTGGTGGTGGATGTGGGCCTGGCCTGTGCCCCCCAAACACAGACTCTGGAGGGTGGGTTGGCGGTAGCTCCCCAACTACCGCGTTTGTGGTTGAGCCCGTACTCTTCGTCACCGATGCGTCACCGCTCGCGCTGCAGACCGGGTCGACTGCCTCGCTTCGCACTCGAAGCCGGAATCGAATTGTAACTAATACGAGGGTTGCTATTTATATTTCTGGCCTTGGCAACACTGACCGTTTCCAGCCGTCAGCTGACATTTCCGGTGTAAACTTTACATTGTTGAACATAACCTCAACCACAACATTTTGTCATTTGAGTGCGATTAGTGTTGTTTGCAGTTAATTGAAAAGTGCATTCCCTAGTAAAAAATGGAATTGACCCGTGAACACTTTCGTGCAATTATTTTTCATAACTTTCGACGTGGATTATCACGACAAGAGTGCATCAATGAACTTAATACATTATATAGCGATGAAGTTCCATCCTACAGCACTGTAAAAAACTGGTATAATGAATTCAAAAGTGGCCGATGTTCACTCCAGGACGAAATCCGTAAAGGCCGTCCAAGATCTGTCGTTGTGCCTGAAAACATCGATGCTGTGCGTGAACTGATTAAACAAGATCGTCATGTGACATACCGTGAGATTGAGGCATCTTTGGGCATTAGTATGACTAGCATCAACAAGATATCACATGATCATTTGGCCGTAAAAAAAATTTATTCCCGTTGGATCCCGCATAACCTGACCAATGCTCAAAAGAAGGCTCGCGTCGACTGGTGCATTGAAATGTTGAAAAAATTTGCAAAAGGTGCATCAAAGGCTGTGTATAACATCTGCACAGGTGACGAATCATGGATCTACGCATATGACCCCGAAACAAAAGAGCAATCAACTGTGTGGGTCTTTCAAGACGAGCCAAATCCAACAAAAGTTGTTCGCGGAAGACGCACATCGAAGCAAATGGTTGCCCGTTTCTTTGGCATTACCGGTCATGTGGCAACAGTGGCGTTAGAGCAACGTAAGACGGTCAACTCTGAATGGTACACAACCATTTGTTTGCCAGAAGTCATTGGAGAAATTCGGAAAACTTCAAAGAAGAGGCGAATCATTCTTCATCATGACAATGCAAGCTCTCACACCGCTACTCAAACAATTGAATATTTAACAAGCCAGAAGGTCGAGTTGATGGGCCATCCACCATACAGCCCTGATTTGGCACCCAATGACTTCTTTTTATTCCCGTACATCAAAAACAAACTGAGTGGTCAACGATTTTCAACACCAGAAGAAGCCGTTTTTTGTTTCAAAACGTATATTTTGGAGCTGCCTCAAACAGAGTGGAAAAAGTGCTTCGAAAATTGGTTCAAACGCATGGAAAAGTGTATCAATCTTAATGAAGAATATTTTGAAAAACAATAAAACTAGTTTCGATCATAAATACTTGTTTTTTCATTGTTAGGCCAGAAATATAAATAGCAACCCTCGTATGTGAAATAACAAATAAATATAAAGTTCGTTTTTTATTTAAAGATCCACTACCTGTTGATTTATGTTGATTCATACAATTTTCCCCTATAACAATGTAACTTTTACTATGAGGACGGCGGAGGGTGACATCTGTTAAGTCCTGTCAAAGCAAATTTCTTGCGCTTTCGTAAATGATCTCACGTTATATGAGATTTATGCCTTCTAAAGAAAAAAATTTACTAGTTTCCAGATTGAAAAATCCTTGGTAAGATGTTTAGCCGAATTAAAAAGCTTAGCGTCTTCATTAGGTAGTCCTCAACTAAATGAAGAATTTATAGACATTTATTCTGTGACCTTTTGATAAAGTTTAGCTTTAAATGTCTGCAACAATAGTATACTGTTTGTTGTATAGTATGGTGGTAGCAGAAAATCTCTACTCTATAATGGGATATACTATATCTATTTTAAATAGTCCAGGATGTCGTAAAACCATAACAATTAACACTAAACAAAGACTAAATTTACGGTGATGCTGTATTACGTATTTCGGAGTATATCCAGGTAGTTTTAAGGGAGGAACCGACTTAACAATAGAACGTAAACAGCAATAAACATTCAAGCAGTGACCCTCAAGCAAGCATGTAGTTCTAATTCCTATCTTAAACTCACTTATTAAAGATTTTAATCATTCTAATTAAATATAAGAAATTAATAACATATTTTATAAATTATCAAAAAATTTTTACTTATGCAAAAGTTGCGCATTATGTTTTGAAAGAGAAAAAATTTTATTTAAATTACATTCTGCACATCTCTTCAAGTAATTATTTTAAAAACCTTAGTGTAATTGCCGATGTACAAAAGAGGAACGACAGATAAACTGACTTTTCGACTGAATGTCCGTATTTTTTTGGACAGAGAAGAACAACAGTTTTACGACATCGGGAACAAATTCACTTAAATTCACTATACCTAAGAAGTAAGGGACCCAAGATCATTAATATCAAATCAGAAAAAACGACTAACTAATTTCAATCATCACTTGTACAACTGTAATTTGGTGCCAAGAAAGATCTCAATTTGAGTATTTTCCTGCATCAATCGAGATCTGAGTTTCTATGTATTGATAAATGTTGCACTGACGCAAATGTATTTAAATTCTCAGCTCATATTAAGAAAAAAATGAACTTGGATCTTTCTGCATCCAATGTACTAAATAATTACTTTTTGCGTAAAGGACTAGGTTGCAAAACACATTTTCAATAACTAGGAGGTAGATATTTATTGGATAATTCTTACTGAAAGAAGTATATACTATAAAGAAAGTAAAAATCAAATTCTTAAAAAGCATAAAATAAAAAGAAAAATATAAAATGACAGCTGTATTACAGAGCGTCACGACAAGTACTTTGCTCTTAAAACTTAGCCTTTTTTGTTCTCCCTAGATAATATCCTAGCCATGTTGCCCACTTATATTTCTGAAAGAAATTGCGACGTTGGTGGATTTTTAAATAAAAGATGAACAATAAAAGACAAAACAAAGAAAACTGGAACGCAAATATTCCCAGTAAGTAGTATTCAGAGATTCTTATAAATCCTATTAATAATTAATTTTGGTTCAACCAAGTGGAGAAGACTCTTTTAAGAAAAGGAAACTTTCTTCCTCAAACCAATTTGATATTGTATTTAAATATAACTTGTAACACCTAGAGGTTAGCCAATTTCGCAATTTCTTTCTACAGTGATTGTAAATGAGTGAGGATGGTTTGAATTTGGCGCCACATTTAAATTATTTTCATGTTGGCACTACTTGTTTACTTTTTGCAATCTGTCAAATAATCTTTTTTAAGGTTATATAGTATTGTTTGTTATTACTTTGTAAACAACACAGATTTGACAGATTGCAAAAAGTAAACAAGTAGTGCCAATATAAAAATAATTTAAATGTGGCGCCAAATTCAAACCATCGTCACTCATTTACAATCACTCTGTATATTTGGATGAATCTTATTATACCATAACTGTTACAAATGTGTCTATAGTACATATAGTTTGAGCTTAAGAAATAAGTACTGTAGTGCGTACTTTTTAGTACAATTATTTTATTTATGTCATAGTCAATAAAAGCTTTACTTCTGATACGCACAGCATGCACTCCAATTTCTCTAAACTGCTTTCAATTATTATTATACTAAATCTATCCAATTTTTAGAAAACTTAAGGAAATGGAAGACAAGAAAATAAAAAAATGTCATGTCGAGGATGCAGTGAAGAAAATCTAAAAAAGGTTATTTTATTAAAGAATCTTTATGTTTTACTATTCATTTTTTGAATTCACCCTACAAGAATTCTGCTTCAAGGGTGAAACGCGTTCTACCTTTCTTTCTTTCTTTCTTCTAACTTTCCTTTCTGAGATGGGTAAAATGAAGAAATGAACAAAAGTATGCCAACTGACAGGTATAGACAGTTGTGAAAAAACAGAATAGAATTCTACTGCTAGACGTAATGAAGGCAATGTTTGACTTAACAATAAAATGATTTGTTAGGTAGTTTGCATAGTAGGTGGCATAGTAAGTGTCTAAAACCGCTTACTGGAATTTAGTTTAATTCTTAACAGTCTTAACACAATCCTGGATTTCTCAGCAATAGACGGCAACAACAAAGAGATAAGTGGATCTAAAAAGCAGAAAATCTATAATAAAATACAGAAAGTGTTAGACATAAATTCAAACGACGACCTGTAAGGTATATACTATACGAAAAGTCATAGAGTTAAAATAAAAACGTGTCGATCTGTTACTACGACGTAACGGACTGTAAATATTGGCCTATTCTGCGCAATAAAAATGTGCCCTCAAACAATACCAAATAAATAGTCTTCGCCAGAAAGAGAGGCGGGTCTGTCGGAGGATGCTGGATCTGGATCGCTTTAACCCCTCCGTGAAGGTCTGCGATCGGGCCGGTGTCCCCCCCATAGACGCGCGGCTCGAGTCCCTCCAGGGTCGATACGTTCATCGAGCCATCGACCTCAATCGAGAAGCTCAACTTGACATTCTCGCCACGCCTGCTGGCCACCAACCCCGTCATATCACCCACAAGCTCAAGTTTCCCGCGGCCATCTACCTAGGCCGCGCCACTTTCTTGACCCCAGACCTCGAAGACATACTAGACAACACCCCAATCGCCCTCAGACTTCCCTAACCACCCAAAATCTCCCACTTTCTCTGTGTTCCGCTACCCTCCCAAAGAATACCAACAACGATTCTGCTCTTTCCTTTGTTGCAGGTAGCAGAGGCCCCACTCTGTTCTCACTAAGGTTTTCCGTAGTTTCTCCTAGTGGTGAAGGCAAATGCCGGAACAGTTTCCGCGCCAGTCCACGGCACTCTCAACACACTTAGACACCTACACAACACTACTCTTATCACATACACACTTCACACATCTCACCACACCATACCAACACTGTTCTGAAAGGAACCGCCTATCGCGTCACTCCGATCACTTCCACGGTCATCTTTGTTTGGCGGCTTGCTGGGTGTCCTTTGGCATATCTCCCATACAGGTTGCCTTGGTCGTCGGGAGCCCTGGATGAACCGGCGCGCGGCCTGCTACGCCGTCGCCACCTAACAACATCATTGCCGTGGATTGGCGTGCGGACTGCTTGGTGCCGGACATCGGATTCGTGACACCTTTTCTTTCATCACCAGCTATAGAGAAATTAAGTTTCCTAAATAGCAGCCACCTCGCTGGCAAATTGCGTTGATTTGACTTGACTCAATAAAAAACTACAACCTTCCATTAAGAATATAATTTGTAATTTTTATATTCGCCATTTTTTTACATCAACAACAACATAGCAACAGCAAACAAAAAAAACTTATCTGTATTAAATTTACTAACAAAAAAGGAGGGCCAAATTTAAATTCTCATAACAAATTAAACACGATCATTCTAAAAAAAATGTAACAACCTGTTTTTGCTAATCCTGGTTTCGAAATAATACAGATGCTAATTCAAAGTCTCACGTTTTATAAATACCAAAATCAGTTAAATGACAGAATAACAATAATAATAATATAAAACCCCAAAAAGAAATTTTTAATATTATCAGCAGCAATTTAAACAAGAAACTAACTAGAAGATCCGGTTGGGAAAGCCAAGACACTTTGGTAGCATGAATGGCAAGCACCAGAAGAAAACAAATGGTTTACAGGCAGAAACTTAAAAACTCAAAGGAGACAAGATTGAGCTGAACTTAAAGTGCATAAAGATTGAATCAACAAGTTCTTTACTGGGTATAAAGAAACACGGGTTGAGAGGGAACAAGACGTAACAATTACAACTTGATGGTCATAAGGCATAAGCTTTAAAGAATGAAGCATCGGGTAAAATAATGATTAAAAAGGAAGAAGCAAAGACTATGAAACTATAAGATCAAGAATCAAATACAGGAAAAAGTAATCAAAAAGAGAAGATATAAAACAATTTGCAAAAAGAATAAATAGGGAATTTACAAATTACAAATTTGGTTTTTACCTTTTATATGTATTTACATAGCCTATAGAAAGTTTTCTGATGGAAGTGAAGGTTCTAAACAGAAAGTAAAATAAGTCGAATTTTTTAGAAAAACTGGTATAAATACCAATGTGCAAAACAGTATAGATTAAAAAAACTAGAAAAACTCAAAAGTCCCTGTATTGTGGTAGAACCAAATGTCACTATAGAAACTGCACGAATTAATCAAAAACATTTGTATATAGAAAATATTTTATGCTGTTAAAAAGTAGCAGCATCTTTAGTCTATAACAAAAAAAGTTTAACCTACCAAACTACATTTCTTCTAACTAACATCATTAAGGTTGCCATCACGATAGTCAATTGTTCACAGAACTGACTGCAGATCTTAAATAAGAACTAAATAATAGATCTCTTGTTGTAGACAACTGAAAGGTACTCGAAAAAAGCTGTTAGATTTTTTCCTAAGACATTTATCTTGTTTAGATTATTGTCTGGTCTTGACTAATATAACGCATGGGCTGAAAAGTCCCAGGCCTAACAAATAGATGGCGCTAGTTCTATTGCATTCGCCGCTTTTTCAGTTAGTACTAACCTTCAAAAGACAGCTGTTAAAATTTCACGATATTCTATTCAGTATTTTGTGAGTTATTGTGCTAAGAGTGACGCTACTTTTGCTATTTTCAAAACAATGGATCAAAAACAATTTCGTGTTTTAATTTTACACTGCTTCTTAATGGGAAAAAATACCGTTCAAGCGAAGCAATGGCTTGAAAAGTGTTATGGAGACTCCGCTCCATCAGAAACAACAATAAAACGTTGGTTTGCTGACTTCAAACGTGGTCGTAGAGACACCGATGATGCAGAACGCGGTGGACGTCCAAATGAGGCGGTAACACCAGAAAACATCAAAAAATCCACAAAATCGTTTTGAATGATCGAAAAGTGAAGTTGCGTGAGTTAGCTGATATTGTAAAGATATCAAAAGAACGTGTTGGCTTTATATTGCATGAGCATTTGACTATGAGAAAGCTCTGCTCAAAGTGGGTGCCGCGTTTGCTCACTGTTCACCAAAAACAACGTAACAAACCGGAATTTTTGCGTCGATATGTGGCAATGGATGAAACATGGATCCATCACTTCACTCCGGAATCAAAATGATCGTCATCTGAGTGGACAGCAACTGGTGAACCTCATCCAAAGCGACCGAAAGCACAACAATCGACTGGAAAGGTTATGGCCTCGGTATTTTGGGATGTGCGTGGTGTAATATTCATCGACTATCTTGAAAAGGGAAATACCATCAACAGTGAATATTATATAGCGTTATTGGAGCTTTTGAAGGCCGAAATTGCAAAGAAACGACCGCATATGGCAAAGAAAAAAATTTTGTTTCATCAAGACAACGCACCGTGTCACAAGTCAATCAAAACAATGGCAAAACTACATGAATTGAACTTCGAATTGCTCCCACATCCACCATATTCGCCAGATTTGGCTCCCAGTGACTACTGGCTGTTCGCAGACCTAGAAAAAATGCTTGCCGGTAAGAAATTTCGCTCGAATGAAGAGGTTATCGCTGAAACTGAGTCCTATTTTGAGGCAAAAGATAAATCGTTCTACAAAAGTGGTATTGAAATGTTAGAGCGGCGCTGGAATGATTGCGTTGTTCTTGATGGAAATTACGTTGATGAATAAAGCTAATTTTGAACAAAAAAAACCGTGTTTTCTTTGTTAGGCCTGGGACTTTTCAGCCCATGTGTTAAAAAGACTTACAGTACATGATGGCAGAGTAGAGGGTATCAGGGAGTGTTGGGAGTTAATGGTTGCAGCAAACAGTTTGTATTCTAGGACTTCTTTATTGTATACAACAAACATTCTTTTTGTTTTGGCATTGCACAGAATGCTTTGTATATCACATCAGCGGTAGAGAAAAAAATAGAAAACCTTATATATTTTATAAAATATTGCAAAAATTGGATCGATTGAAAATGAATACACTTTATAACAGCAAGTGCATCTCATAATCAAGAACAAAAGTGTAAAATAAAATAATTTTGTTCTGTTCACATTGATTCGCTTTTATCTTAAATAAAATATTATGTCAAAAATGTAAGACTAGCATTAAAATCACTGTCTCGGTATTAGGTTTAATGAATACTACAGGATTAAAATCGCCAGATCTACGATTTAAATTCAGACTTTCCCAGATACGAGCGCGTCACCCTAACCCTACCAAAATGCGTCAGGAAACTTGGTGATAAAAATGGTTTTGTTCTCATAATAAATTGCATTTCACAATGACGTCCTTTGACAAGAAACCTACATTTGTACAATTTCATCTTTTTAGAAGGTAATGCCTGGAAATTAGAGTTTATAATAAATATAAAATTTCATTTTAATTGTCACCAACATTTTTGTCATAGTGCTCTTTCCCATTTGAAAGATGAGTTCTAATATTTTTTAGAACCGCCACTTTTACTTTGTCTCAAACGCTACAAAAGATATTTTCGTACGTTCAATATATTTGTTTACTAAAGTGGAAAACCAAACACCCTACATAAAAACATCAAAAACAAATTAAGGGTTACATAAAAGAGCTCACCATAAAAATCAATAGACTTTAACAGTTAACAATTTCGGCACGTAATAGGTTAGGAGGTCATATAAATTTGATACTTTGATATTTCGCCTTTCTCTTTAATTGTGGTTAATGATAAAAGTATTTAGTACAGTTAAATTTAAAAATGTATCCTAACAAGCAAAGCGAAGCAAGCGGTACTAATTTAAAATAATGTTTCGGGTATTAAGATAAGGTTCATTAGAAGATTACAGGCTTCAGCACTAGTTAGAGAAGCTGTTACAGAAAATTAAATTTTATGTATACATTTTCCATTAAATTTTAATAACTAAAATAAACCAACCACATGTTATACCGAACTCTAGTTTTATACTTAGTTTGCTCTTTTTAATTCTAGTAAAATAGAAAATCTTTAGAAATCCTTTTTGATTTATTATTAGAACGGTACAAAACTGTTTGCTCATTCTAGGAGATTATAACTAATGATAGTGTTTAACATAACGCCATCTATTAATTACTACATCACGCACTTCCTTTTTCTTAATTAAAAAAGAGTAAGTTTCACGAAAAGTGCACGGTTTGGTATAGTGTTGTGATTATGATATCTTTGAATCCTTATGAATAGATGATTGTTACGTATTATTATTAAGTATTTTAAGTTTTAGTAACCTAGAAGTTACTTAGAGGCTTCATTACGAATACACTCTTGAACGTGGTTGTTTTTTAGTTAATAACC
>VTPC01000747.1:78714-111182 GCA_011009095.1 Ignelater luminosus | reverse complement strand
CTTCGTTCTTGGCTTTATGCGCTTCAGTAAACTTGACGTCAAGTTAATTTTAGTTCTGAAAACACCTTATACTCGCTGTTTTCCACCCTGAATGTATAATGGGCAATATGATTAGATGATACGTGTAGTAACACCCCGCAAGGTATGCAGTTCGCGGTCTCCTCTACCCCCTGTTCATTTACGCCGCTACAACTCCCTTGTTACCCTCATATCCTTCGGCGCTGCGTTAGGCGTACGGTCCGTATAATAATACCATTTTAACAATGTTGAACTTTAAATTTATAAGGTTCGTTATGTTTTGTTTGCCGTTTTTATTTTGTTTACGTAGCAGTAAAACCGCAGGAAAGTAGAATTTGGTAACGCGAGGAAGTATGATAATTCCTTTAATTTCGTATATTATCTCTATTTTATAGTATTTTTTCATACTTATATCCCAGTTATGTTTATCCTTTTAACGGTTTTTACGCAAAAGGGTGAAAAACACTCTTAAATTACCTTGTCGCACATTTTACCGTGTTTATATAGCTCAAAAGACACAAAGCAACTTTACCATACTAATTTAAACCACTAAAAATACATTAATTTCAAAAGGAAAATCAAAATTTTTTTATTGCGCCCATATCGACTTGCAAGGCCGTAACTAATTTATTTAGTGTTATTTGTTTGGAGTGCCTTCGTTTCCTTTGCTTTTAAAGTGTGGAACAAGAGCACTTACCTATAATTATCAAAAAGTTTGCTTCTTTGATCCGTTCGAAATATAGGAGGTCTAAATAATAAGCTCATAGCTTTATAATAAAGCTCTATAAAGTTTACTTTGCCTCGCGACGAAAGCACTTAGCTAAATATTGTGCTGCAAGTTCTTAATAGGTTTGAGATAAGAGTGGAAAGTTTTAAAGAAAATTTGCGTAAATTTGCGTAATGTAATAGAGAAACTTACTTCGCACGGACCTTCCTCTAAAAATTAACGAATTTTAATTTTCGAAACGCAACAGCTGTGTTGCTGCTACAACTAAATACATAGTGAAAAAAGTTTCTACTTAGAATTGTAAGAAATGTGTCTATGCAAATTGTGTTTTCATTTGATTTGTTAAAGAAGCTTTTGAAGAATTTCCAGGATGTCTTTGGTGGAAAACAAGAGAAGTTTTTTATTTTGCATTATGGTTTAAAAAATTCTTGAAATTTAAAAGTAGTTGGTAACCAAATGCCTAGAGGACGCTTTCATTATATTATACAGTCATCTAATGAGAATTTCGTAACATAAGATATTTATTAATTAGAATTGCCTGAAGATATGATGGATAAAGCTGTATCGTTCTCTAAACCGCTGCAAGTTTCTCATGTCTTTTTCTCTTGAGACTCTACAACATTATTATCAACACGAGGGTAATGTAAAAAAAATCTTTTGTTACTTAAATAAAATTCTAACATTTCCATTTCTAAAATGTTCATCCGAATTCCAAATACGTTTTAGCTCGAAATATAAAATTTTAAGAAAGCAACAATGAACTTAAAATTTTAAAATAAAAACAATAAAATGCCTTCTTAAATATAATGTTAGTTTATGTTAGCAAGCTTTCACTAATTTCACTTGTAGTTGTTTTTAATTCAAGTTAACACAAATTAATGTTTCAAATGGCAAAATTGCTAATCTTATATATAATTTAAGAAACATTAGTGGTACTGAAAGTTCTTGTTCAAATTTCGACAATACACAATTTGTAAAAATTAACTTTACTAAAATTGAGTTTTAGAAAATTGGCACATACGAAGTCAGTTTAAAGAAGGGAAGCTCTTAAGATTTGAGTTAATTTCTCCTAAATAAATCTGAGGTTAACAAATGAACACTCTTTAGCCCTTCAAGTCGTAATTTTGACACATTACAACACGTAATAATACATCAAGTCTGATAAGGATTCCATCTTAGTTTTCAATCCGAGATATGTAATTCCTTGATAATTTGTAGTTTAGTTAAAGAATGTCAAACTATCTACGTGTTGGTGCAGTAAGGTTTCTGGTCCTCAAAATTTTCCTCCTACCAGCCGCTTTTTAGCACAGCCATCTACTAAGGAGGTTGGTAGGTGTGAATCTAAAACGAGTCATTGTACACCCTTGCCACTGCATTTTCTATAATATGTTTAGTCATATATTCGCTATCGTTGATGCACTTCAGCCAGCTAAAGTCACCTTTTATCAACATGCTTCACTGCTAGTATACTACCTTTGTTTGCATCTCTCTATCATCTATACCTGTCTCGGACAAAACCCGGTATAAAAACGTTATGTCCCTGCAGATCTAAATGTTGTGTTCTCAGCAGCTCGAACGCCGGAGATGGGATGAGTTCACACATAATTTATTCTAAATTGAAACAGAAACTCCATAAAAAACTCAATGGAGGTTTTCAGAGCTTCCGTAGAGATGTCACAATCGGATGGGCGCCAGAAGTAGAAGAGATCAACGCGTCTGCTGATGTGACTTCTCACCAACAAACGCCCTGTATGTAGATATCTTAATGAAATGCCCTGGTAGCAATGAATACTTTCTACCTTTTTCTTAACAACAACAAAAATAAACACGAGCAACAGGACATTATTGTATTTTGATTTTAGCTTCTAACTGGACAATTTTCTGATTAAAAGTACAATTTAATCCACGGAGCATACAATTCTAAAACTTTCACTCGCTGTTTAATTGCAAACACCCATGATATAAATCTGATTAGAAAAATCGTTGGTAGCCCCAAAAAACCATTTTTAAGGGACCCTAAAAACTTCACAAAACGATATGGGTTTACAATAAATAATTTAACGATAATCCCGTAGGGAAAAAAGAATGCAACCTGCTCTGTTTGCTAGCTGATCCATAACTCTCGCGTTGTTCCGGACGCGCAGCGCGCGCTAAAGTTAAGACTACGCCTTCCCAAGTGATCGAAAACCTGCTGAAACGAAAAGCAGAAGTCCAATTTACACCAAAACTGAACATGATTGCAATACATCCCTATGTACGATGAAACATTTAAGCGTGAATTATTTCATTGCAAAACGAACTTGGCCTGGGTCAGCGATTCTAGTCGCACAATTCTAGGAGATTTCTACAGCTGCAAAGCGACAGGCGGGTTTTTTAGAAGAAACCGCATACATTTATATTTATTTTTCCCAGGGGCATTTTTTTACTACAATCTGATCAAGATGACCAACGAGCAGTTTTATTCTAACTTAAATTGCTACGGTTGTGTTTTCAAAAATTACAGTTTCATTCAGTAATGTTTCTATAGGTTTTAACTTACTTACTTACTTTACACGTGTATGTACACTTAGTCCGCACAATGCTCTGCTTTTTACACTAACTATTTTCATTTCACTAACTCGAAGGGTTTTGTCTTCTCGAGCCTTCTTTTTATATCTGTGTTGTCTAGATGTTGCATGGCCTGTTCCACAGTCTCCATCTTCAGATCTTGGTGAATGCAGCTGTTTCTTACGTAGCATGGATCATCAACGCTATTTCTCAGTACCAATCCTGGAACCTCTGGATTACTTCAACGTTGTTCTTACTGGCGCATCCGCAGAGCTGTGCGCCGTATGTTCATACTGGCCTTAGTATTTGTTTATAGATTAATAATTTGTTATCAATTTCTTCTTTTAAATATGGACTTTCCAACGTGGTCTCTTGTCTGAATGTAACCCCAGGTATTTTGCACATCTGCAACGGGGTCCTAAATGTTATCTATTCTGACAGGCTTATACCGCTCTTTCTTATAGGTAAAATTGACATGTACCGATTTTCTACCATTAAGTTTTCTTCTCCATTTCTTTGTCCAATGATTGATTTTATTCAATGAAGTCTGAAGCTTTCTTGCAGCTTGTTCGTGGAATTCTCCAATTGATAGAACAGCTTGATCATTAACAAAAGTTCCTACCATTGGTGTATACAAGATAGAGTACCGGTCCCAGTACATTACCTTGTGGTACTCCCGCTTTGATTTATTTTACCTCGAAATATGCCCCTTCTTGTTTGATTCTGCAGAATCTGTTTAGGGCGTAACATTTAAATAATTGAGAGTATTGTGCTGGTAGTACTCTTTTTAGTTTGTGAATGAGGCCCTCGTGCCAAACTCTATCGAAGGCTGAAGCCACATTCAGAAATACGGCTGAACAAACTTTTTTTCTTCCAGCGCTTTTTCTATTACAGCGGTTATTCTATGTATCTGATCCAAGGTCGAGTGACTTTCTCTGACGCCAAACTGATAAACTGGAATGAGGTTCCTTTCTTCTATTATTGGTTTTAATCCTTTTGATAGGAGTTTTTCAAACAGTTTTGATAATACGGGCAACAAAGGTATAGGCCAGTAAGATGAAACTTTATTTTGCGTTTACTTGGCTTTGCTATCATTATGCTTTCTTTCACTTTCCAGTCAAGTGGTACATACTTAAGCCTAAAGGATGCGTTTATTAAAGTAGTAGTATTCACTATTGTTTTTTTTTGGAAGCTGTTTTAATATTTCTCCTGCCACCAGATCAAATCCGAGGACTTTTTTAGGATTAATATTTTCTTTTATTTCCTTTTGGACCTCTTTAGGGGTAACAAATTTAATTTTTATTTTTTCTTGGTAGATATCGGTCTGTTCTGCAAGACCATCTTCCTCGTTTGGTTGGAATGTATTTTCTATATGTTCTGCAAGACGTTTAGCTTTTTGTTCATTATTTCTGGCCCAGCTACCATCTGTATTTCTTATTGGGGGGTTATGCATGATGGATCTTTTTAGTTTTTTGGTAGCCTTTCATAATGAGTAATCTGTGATTTTGTCATCTGTCAATTTATTTAGGTAAACTCCAATTGATTAATTTGTATTTTCTTGGCTTTCTCTTTTGAGTTTTTGCATTGCGTTGTTTAACTCTGGTTTACGAGGCGGATGTCTACTTTGTTGCCACCTTCGTCTTAGCTTTCTATTTTCTGAGATTATATCTCTTATTTCTTTAGAATAATCTTATTGTCATTCTATTTTACTTAGAATGGCCGGGGTATTGTTCTATGCTGCTTCCCGGATCTGCTTTGTGAACAGTTCTGCTTCAGCGTCAAGTTGTTCTTTTGTTTTCAGCGGCACAAAAAGGTTGATCATTGCTTTCAGTTCTTCTTTAAAGCTTTCCCAATCAGTTATTCTGTTTACGAGCCTAGGAGATAATTCCTTTTGCATCACATCTTTGTTGATTCTTGGAAGGATGGGGAATGATCTAAACTCATATCCCATGCTTTTTCTATTTTCAAATAGTTTGATGTTATATTCTTGAACATAAATAAGTCAATCGAATCAGGTATTTTGTTCACATCAGTCGACCAGTACGCTGGCTTTCCAGTAGATATCGCATTGCAGTTTAATTGTTCACAAGCTTTTAGTAATTCTCCACCGTTTGTAGTTATTCGTCTTGATATCCATTCGGTATGTTTTGCATTGTAGTCTCCATCTACCACAAATCTGTTAGCTATGAAAGTCCAGAACTATTGTGTTTTAGTGGACAGTATACTGCCGCCGCTATCATATTACAGTTTCTGGTTATAATGTGTATAGCCGTAGCTTGTATTTTTTTTGTCTGCCAGCCCATTTCCTGATGGTTTGATATGATCTGGTTTATTATTATTGCGCTGCCTCCTTTGGCTTGTATGGTACACTGAATATCTATTGAATTTGATGTATGACTCTTTAGTGAAGTGCGTTTCAGCTACGAGACGTATATGTATTTTTTATGTCAAGAACCACTTGAAGTTTTCTTTGATGCTATAGACAATCACTTCATTATTCTAATTTGTTTAGGTACCGTACCCTGGCTGCGTTTTTTGAGGTTTGTTATTCTCCCATCTAGTGCATTTAGCTTCTTCAATATAAGGTTCAGTGTTGCATCTATGGAAGATTTGTTTTGGTTTTGGTTATTAGTATTATTTTAATTCTGGTTCTAATTATTATTTTCATTAGTATTGGTACTGACTACTACATTATATGGTCTAGCTGCTTGTTTGTTGTTTGGAGCATTGTCCGTATCTTGAGCAAGTTTTTGATTTGAGGGACTTTAAGCTGGTCTTTGCAGTTGTGAAAAAAGTCTGATTTTTTTTCATTTGTCTATTTTTAATTTTTTGGCGCTCTTTAGCCATCATACAACCACGATAGTTTGCTGGATAGCTTCCTCCACAATGTATGCACTTAGGAACAGCATCCTTTGATTTAGTGCACTGGCTGGTTAGACAGATACCAGTGAGTTTGAAGGCAGTACAGTACAGGTAGGTATTAATACTTACAGCCGAAAGTACTGTGATTTTGATATCGATGCTTGGTGTACGGTTTTGATACGGTATCAATACTAAGACTAGTATCAAGTCAAACGATGTTTGAATCTTTGAGAGACAACGCTAAGTTCTAGGAGCACAAAATAATTTACTGTTTGACACCAATTGTACTTGAGAGTATCGATACAGTTCATGTATAATATCTGAATATAATAATAATATTCGATAGTAGCATTTCTAAGTACTGATCTACTATTATTTAATTTACGCCAGTAATACACGTTGTTTGTTAGGTGATTCTTTTCAAACCTACTCTGAAACTAACCAATTTTAGCAATACTTCAATTTTACTTGGAAATTGCTTAGAGATTAAACGTAGCTACTAAAAAAATTAGATCCTGTAATTTTTAATTGTTGACTTGCATGCCCAAAACGTGCCTTTTCAAAAAACAGGATGTCTCAAAGATCATTAAAAAGTTATTTCTCAGGTGTTGTCTTAGAAATTAAATAGAATTCTCTAGATGATTGTGAGTACAGCATCCCTACTGCATGTACTGTTGGCATGAAATGCGTCGTTTTCGAGTAAAATGTAATTCTCCAAAACTTTCCATATTCGTTGTCAACGTAATATTTCTTATTTCTCAGTTTCTCGAAATAATCCGAATGGTTGAGATATCAATTTTCTTGCAACAGCAAGCTACTAAGGGTTTTCCATATTTACAAATCTTAATTACTCCTGTGGTTCTAAATATGATTATATGATATTTTGTTATTGACCACAGCAAAATGTAAAAATGAAAACAAACAAGAAATGTAAACAAATCTAAAAACCGCTTTTCAGTTTTACAAATGCTATATTATGCACAGCAAAATCGATTTAGATATTTTGAACGGAAATTTTCTAATTTGAAAATCTCCCAGCCCTGCTGTACACACAAACAAAACAAAACGAATTAAAGTTTTGTTTCCTACTAAAGCTTTATATGTTTAGAAGTCTAAAAAACGTGTTTACTTTGACCATAACAAGTTTTGATAAATTTGAAGATGAACCTCAGTATAGTAGTGCATGACAAATACAGAAATTCATTCGAGTTTGCTAGACATCATACATAGTTTGAAACAAATTCTAATTAGTTTCCGTACAACACAGGAATTAGTTAGCTTTGTTGAGTACATTATTAGATAGACAAACCAAATCTATTTAAATATATGTACAAGTACATAAATAATGAAATAGAAACTGTCTACTTATTATGAACTACGGCAAGTTAAAGAATGTTACTTTAAAATTATAATTTATGATTTATTACTAATTAATATATCCACAATCAAGTTTTTATAAAATGAATAATTTGCTAAAGTTTTAATTTTAAAATTAACTGTAAAATATAATCTTTAATATTTTACTTGAAAATCACAAAATTGAGTTATCTAGTTGTTGCATTGTCACTTTAATTGGCTTTAGAATGACAACACACACTGTTGTGACTGAATTAATTTGACAAAAATGTATTCAAAATAAGAAAAATACAAAACAGGAAAAACAAAACTTCTTTTAAATTCTAGATAATTAAAATTAAAAGTAAAATTTAAAAATGTACAAAATATTAAAAAAGCTAGTTTCAAGTACCAAAGAAAAAGAGGCAAGAAATAAATAATTTTGTAAACATAACCTCAAAATTATTTACTTTGTGTTTTGTTAAAATAAATTTAAGCTAAATAAACTCTTACCTGCGTGTACCTCTGACGAGCTAACACAACTAACTTTTTACTCCTGCTACTCATTATTTGCAATTTTTTAAACAAACAACATACAAAGCTAAAGCCTGTAACGACTGTTTACAAAATAAGTTGGACGCACAAGTTGATAACTCGTTTATGCAAAGTCGTTGTATCTACTTCTATAACTAGGTAACCCAAAGTCCTAGTTGTAGCAATGCAAATCAATCTGATTACCCACATGCTAGGTATCTATTTAAGAAAATAGTGATTGCGTGCGTCGCAACGAATTCTCGTATTACATATCTAGTTGTAGCTTTAAAAAGAGTACCGCAAGTCAGTTAGTCTTTTGTATATAACTTAAAATTGCCAAAACTTAGCTTACCTAACTGTCGTATCGAGGTCACGATTTGACAATGTGGGTATGAAACCGTGTATATTATCTATGTAGATAATTGTTGTGGCTAGATATCCTTCTAGCTAATGATCTTTTATATTTTTTTGCATTTAATAACTTTATTTGCGACATTTAGAAAATTACAGAAATGAACAACAAACTTAAACCCTTTTTTGCGTCTTGCCTGAGAGGGACACAAAGACTTGAAATTTACAAACGAAATCTAATGGGTATACAACTACGATGCAGTTGGCTTCATGATAATGCCTTTGCCCACATAGTTAACAATCATAGTTAAAGTTGACTTGCCTTGAACTCACATTGTGTAATTAAAGTTCGTTTCTACATCACCCACAAGGTAAAGCTCTTAGCGCGATTTTGAAGTAGATGTTGTTGGTATTTTTTTAATTCCACTACGTGGGCGACATAAGTTTCTCCTTGCCATGACTTCCAGTTATTAGTAGGAATATTGTTAAGCAGCAGATGTTGGCGGCAATCTTAATAATATCAAGACATGACTCAACTGGCCTACCATCTTGTTAAATGAAGTGAATTTCTAGTGTAAAATGTTTTCGGGTCGGTGGAATTTTATATACTATCAATATGGATGGTTTTCTAGCACTTACAATTTTTTTTGTTTGATAGGGATTGTTAGATACAGGGCCAATATCTTCTAAATGTTATCTGTTAATTAATATACTTACGAGTTGCTAGAAAAACTAGAGCCGGTATCATAACCGTTAAATACATAAATGGGCAATCAGCCCGCATTTTTTACATTTTTGTTTCAGAGGAGCGCAGATTACGAGAACTGTAATACATCTTTTCATTTATAATTTCTTAAGCATTTTTCAAAAATCCGATTACTGTATCTTTAGAAGACCAATAATAGGCGTACAAAGATCAATGTCCCATTTCTATGAAGTTTGCTAACAGCAGTTTGTTAACAACGTTTTTGGAGGACTTTGTACTAGTCTTTAATTTTAGAAATTAAACAGATTTTCTTTAAATAATTTTGTGAAGGTAAAGGGTAAAGTTTTAGGCTCTACAATCTCAGATAACGCAGACTAGTTATCCACTGTAGATTAATCATAGTATTCTGGCAATTAATTTACCAGATATCTGCACAGCATTTAACCATCAAACTTTACAGCCATTCTTTGACCATGACGTTTGCAGAAAGGAAACCACTCAAACAAACGTGCTAGAAGCTACCTTCCTTCTTCGTGAATGGCGTGAAAATGACCCCAAATGCAAAATTCACGTTTGCAATTAAAAAACACAGAAAGAAAGCATAAAAATGATCCTCGACTTTGAACGTCGTTTCCGAGAGTTGGGTAAAGATTAGCCAAACTGTCAATCGTACAGCAATTAATTACGTAGATTCTAACGACGAGTATTTTCCTCTCATTTGCTTTCTTCGTGCAAACAACGGTTGGGAAGGGAAATAAGAAAATCCAGCACAGATCTCTCACTGTGGAGCGAGTTTCAGCAAAAACAGATATACTTTATGCACCAACATAGGTGGAAATTTCTCTGCTCCTTATATTAGTGCCATTGAGAATCCTACCGCAATTCTAGAAAGTTTATAAACTACGCATTTTTCATATTCGTCATTTTTCAGGAGTCTAATTTGTGTGACCTAATGCAACGTTCTCTATTTTATGTATTCTTGATTTTGTTTTGGAACTACTTTTATATACTGTTTTTGGTTCATTCTCCTTTTATATCATAAGTTTTTTTCTGTCATTTTTTTACTTTGAAGTAGCCACATTATTTAATTTATTCGTAATAAAGTACTTCTTTTTTTCTGGAAAAAACTTTATTAATACAAACTTCCCCTCTTCCATGCCACTTGTATTTTTCTCGTCTTCATCGCTTTCTTTACTGGAGTCTTCCGTAAGAGTGGAAAGAGAATCACCTGAATCCTGACAGAAATTTTCAGCTTCTTCATCAGACGAAGAAGACGGTGGTAGAGGGAGAATTATTTTTCGCCTTGCTTTAGTAGTGGCAGTAGTTATCTTTGCAGCCAACTCATTTTTTTAAGGGTTTCGGTTGCTATTACACATCGGATTGTTTTTCGGTCTCGTGTGCAGAGTTGCCTTGGTGCTGCCCTTGGTAGTGGCCGTATATCTTCTGGTGAGTATACGATGACAGTTGTGTCCTCTGTTGAGGGAGGTAGTAGAACAGAAGTTTATGTGCTGCTGAAGAGGCCTGGATCATAAGCATTTTGTGGTGTGTCAAACTCCAAAGGACGATCCGACGCTGCAGATCAGAAAAAATCTTCATCTTTGAAGACAGACCTATCGAATGCAAGTCTTTCTGTCTCCTTGAACCCTCATTTTGATGGTTTCAGGAGTGGCTGACCTGTCCCACGCAACGACACACAGGTTAAGAAGTGCATAGATATTTATTCCAGTGTTGGGATGTAAGTTCATCCAAGATGATACCCCATCAGCAAAAACTTTTTGAACGCATTTGAGGAGCATCTTATGTTGGATTTGAAAAATTGGAAGATCTTGATAAAATTGTCTAACGCCATTCATCCAGACAGAGAGACTAAGCCTAGTGCACCCATCATTTTGATTTCGTTATACTTCTTTTTGGGAAACACCCAGATAGGAGGCAGTGCGTACCCGTTAGCGCATATAATACCCACCTGGTAACGAGCTCTCCTCGCTTCTGAGAAATTACTTAGCCAATTTCTTCTCGCTACTTTCTGCACACGGTGAACGATTGTTACCCAAGTTTTATCTAAATTATGAATATAATGTGTACAAAAATGAAATCGTTCCATCACACCCTGTAGATTGTAAAAAAATACGCCACAACTGTTTCTATTAAATAAAGTCGTCCTGGCTAAACTAGTACCCCCTGGTGTTTGAATGGATAGCTCTGCATGTCTTTTCATAAGTACTGTAAACCAGTCTTTTCCTGCTTCTATATTTTCGTTCCAACTAGATGGCATTCTGAGGTAATTTTCTTTTGCAAATTCATAAACCAACTTCGTTGTCGATTTTGGGGTTAGTCGATAAAGCATATTAGAATAGTTTAGTAAAAAACCCTCTGACACATTTTCTAGGTTGTCCAAAATGACTTGTGTGTGCCTAAATTTGGCTTTAAACACAACATTGTCTATGCCATATTCTTTTGTTCTATTAATAAAATAACCAAGTCTGGATCTTCCTAAGCCATTTTCCTTGTACTTGTCCTCCGCTTCGGGTAGAATAGCTTATTTTACAGTATATCAATGACTGTTTCTTTAGTTCTCTGGTTGTTAATTTCTTGTGTTTTCCTAACGTAGGTACGAAGCATCTGAAATTCAATAAAAAAAGCTAATGAATTACTCACATGGGAACACACTATCTATTTGTAATTTAAAATTTGTTGCATTTATTCAATTTACATTAAGAGCAAAGTTTTTATTTCTTTATATCTTACAATGAACTATGGGGTTACTTTGGATAGTTGTCGGTCTAACCTAGCCCCAAGTGTAATATTAAATTATTTATTATAATTAATATCTTACCTTGTTAAAAATTAATTGCAAATTTAATTATTGCCCTTTAATATAAAGACTTTTAACCACTTTGCATGCCAGTGACTTTGAAAAAAAAACCTGCAAATAAGTATTGAAACACAATTATAAATAACGTCACACATAATAATCAAACGGCATGAAAAACATGATCAAGAAGTTTAATGAACCTGTTAACAGCTGCTTTCTGTGAACAATGTTTACCTTTTTTATTACATGAAAAGAACAGTAAACGCAACATTGGAGTCAGCAGTGCGTATAGGGCGCCATATTCAAACATGTCCAAGGTTACCCCGTGCCCAATGTATCCCTGCTCTCCCATTCAAATTGTGTAGTAACATCTCGTAAAAAGATTTTTCTTTGCAAACACTGCTTTCGTTGATTTCATATGAAATATAAGTTTTTTTATATAACTAGTAATGCAACCACAACAACGTCGATAGTATTTTAGAAAAATCCTGCTGAGCACCTGTTTGTTTTCCGTCGAACTATACATTCATGCACCATTTGATCTAAGCTATCCATGCCACCTTTTGTTGCGTTGTAGCATAGGTTTAGTTCTGATTTGTTCTTGTTTGCAAAATCTACTTTTTTGTCATGCTGCATAATAGACAGAAAAATAACAGCAGGATTTTTTTGGAACATACGAAGCTAACGGTATTTTTTTTAGCATCCAAATATATTTTATTTGGCTGAAAATTTTGAGATATACAGCGCTTGTCTTTCTTCATAGTACCAACTATTGTTAGCCTAATCTAAAATAATGGCCTTGCAGTTTCCAGGCTTGTAAAATAATTATCAAGTGTTATATTTCTATTTGTTTGGTGGTACGGTTCATACAATTTACTTGCTACTGTGTAAGTTAAGTTTTCTGCTCTCTCTTGTCCATCTTTTCCAAGATATCGCATTCAAGATAAAAGATAACTTTCCTTAACGTTACAAATCCACCAAACTTGCATAACGTACTTGTCAGGTTCACTAAGTATGTATTGCTTGAAGGATACCCGTCCACGAAAAAAAATAAGTTGATTGTGAATCGCTAGATTTTCTCGTGGTAAATAAAATTTTTGAAGCTTGCGATTTATATCATCCCATCGCCCCTAAAGGAGGATGAATCTCTATCAATCAACTGCGTAAGGATACAATAAGCAATGGAAAACTATTGCATTAAAGAGCCACAAGGTAATTCTCGGTATAAATCATGACGGCTAAGTTTAAGGTAAAACATTCTAGAGTTTTTAGTCCCCCTATCGGACCTCCGGGGCAGGAGGGCAGTTTTTAACTAAGTCAAAAAAAAACAAAAAGAGTGCTCAAATCAGAGTTAGAATATGAAATATGAGAAACTTATACCAAACTGGAAAACTACATAACGTGATTAAAGGAATTGAGCGTATGGATATTGATATCGTAGGTATCTCTGATGTTCAGTGGAAGGGCAAGAGCGATTTCCAGACAACCAACGGACATATGCATTACTCCTACGCTAAGAATGCGAAACATAGATACGGAGTAGCGTTCATAATAAAAAAAATCAAAACCAAAGTCCTAAATGTAGCCCAAGTCTCAGAACAAATAGTTCCTCTACATTTCAAGGCTCGAAGGAAAACAATAATTTATCCCACATTTATGCACCTACAGGAGACAAATGTGAGGACGAGACAGAGGACTTCTACCACCAAATAGAGGAGGCTCTCCAAACTATCAACAGCAGAGATGTGACATTGATCTTAGGTGACATATACGCAAAAATCGGTGAAGGCACTGTAGGTCATATAGTTGGAAACTGTGGCTTGGAAAACCGAACTGAAAGAAGACAAAGATTAATTAAATTTTGTCAACTCAAAAACCTGATTTAAACTTCCGAAAAGACGATTATACACATGGACATCACCTTGACACACAGAAAAAAAAAATTGTATGGAACTAGATTGACTATATCTTAGGATATAAAAACTCTATTCTCTTGTTCAAGGCATATCCGGGAGCGAATGTAAATTTAAATCATAACCCCCCTTATTGCAAAGTTAAGAAGACTAAAACAGAAGTAACAAATCAAAAGTTGAATATAAGAAAGTTAAAAGAGGAAGTAATTAAAGATACAGTAAAGGAAGACATTAAGGAAAATATAAAGAAAACCATCGAACTCAATAAACAAGAAAAAGATGTAAATAAAAAGTGGGAAGATATTAAATCTTCTGTTTTGACTCCAGCTCAAGACAAACTGAAAAACGATAAGCAAACTCCTAAAAAATAATGGATGACCGATGAGATTCTTGACCTCGTGGAAAAAAAACAACAAAAAGGACACAACACTCAAAAATATAGAGAAATCCATAAAGTCATAAAGAGAATGATAAGAGCGGCAAAGAACAGATATATGGAGCAGAATTGCAGAGAAATCGAAGATTTAGCTGCTCGCTATGACAACTTCAATTTCCACAAGAAGATCAGGGAAATAACTGGTTTAAGAAGAAAAAGACAGCAAGACTTAATTAAAGATAAAGATGGCAATATAATAATAGACTTTCGAGCTAAATTAAAACGATGGGAAGAATACATAAGGGAACTATTTTATAACGCCGGAGCTGAGAGGAACACCATTAATACAACGACGAACTCAGAATTAACAGCCCAGAAATAGAGTTCGCGATTAAAGACACCAAATTAAACAAGGCAGTGGGCCCAGACCAAATTCCTGTAGAGCGTATTAAATTAATCGAAGAAGATTAAATTCAAATACTTGCTGACTTATTTACAGAACAGACGTCATACCAGAAGAGTAGCTGAGATCAACTTTTGTAGTTTTGCCAAAGAATGTAAATACTAGAGAATGCTCCGAATATCAAGCTATAAGTCTTATGAGTCATACCCTAAAACTATTTTTAAAAATAATCTATCAGAAAATATATAAAACACTCGAAGAAGATATTAGCGAAACACAATTTAGATTTTGAAATGGTATGGGCACAAGAGAAAGATTGATTTTTTAATAGACAAATCCCTGAGCGTTGACCTGGAATGAGGATGGTTCGCTGCTATTTCTCCTCAACAGCTTTAAAAACTAACTTTGTGAAAAGGGATGCCTTTGAGTTTTGCCTGTATTGACGCCTGCTAAGAATACCCTGGATAGATAAAGTAACCAACTGTACAGTTTTTCAGATTGCCAACATCCGGTCACAGACGACACGATGAGAAGAAGATAGCTCACTGATTGGTTGCAGTCTATCCTTTGATTTTATGACCGACCTGGTAGTTTTGTCATCAAATCTTAAAAAACATTGGATAACTGCAAATATATTTTATCCTAGATTACCACGAAATATGGGATTGTCAAGTATTAGATTTCAGTATTCCCTGAAAGCCACATTTTCCTGTCTATTGACACCAATGGCTAACAGTTGATCTAAAAATGCTTGTAGTTTAATTCTATTCCATTTGTTATATAAGAGTCTCGTAGTTTCGGAGTTGGTATATGCTTTACAATAAGTTTTAGTAATTGTTAATTAAAAAACAAATTAAAACTGCCGATAGAGTCATAAATTACTTGTCCAGAAGGAAGAACCACCTTATGAATTCTACTTGTTTTTTCTGGTTTTGGCACGCACTTGGTCCCATATTTACCTAGGTACTTAACAATTTGATTACTATAATTTTCCATTTCTTTCACTTGAACTTTATCTTGGCTATCACTGCACAGTTGCTCATCATCAGCTTTAGATGCTGTTTCTATCAGGTCATCTTCGCTACCAGAAGCACTATCTACAACGAAATTCTCGCTTTCACTATCACTTTCTTGACATGTATATTTCTTATGATCAATGTCTTCTAAATTGGGTTCTAAGGTCAAAATAAACATTATAGGTACTAGTTCTCTTTTACCTTCCTTACAACCTCTTGTTATCTAGAAATGACTGATATACGTAGTACATAAAAAAGCACTGAAAAACTACAACATTTATAACACCAACTGCACGTCTACAAACGTCAACACGTACTGAAAAAGTGAACAAACACACTAGTAGCTTATGTATAAAGGGCATTACTTGTAAGTTTCAACAGGTCCTAAGCCTGAAAAGTTATTCGTTCTACGATTTCCGTCGGACACACCTGGATTGATACGTTACTTTTTCGGAAAACTGTTAAAATAAAGACAACTTCTTTTTAGAAATATTTGACAAGGAAAATTGATTAATGATACAAAGAGTTATAAATTAAATAAAACACTACTGGGTTGTTAAAGGTTAAGCAGTATTTAAAGTGTTGGTTTGCGTGGCGCTTGCAACCCGATATATGGAATATCTTGACTGACCGCCACCGTGACATTAATAAGGGAATTTAAGTGTTTATAGTCTGGAATTCCTGAAATACGTTTATATTCAAAAACAATAAAAACCCATCGTTTAGAAAAGCTCTGAAATCTACTTATTACCAATAAATTTTCTTTTCATATTTGTGAATAATGAAACGTAGAAGTTTCAATATTACCTATATTGCGAGTTAATATCAATTGAAGGAATACATCTTTTTAAGAAATTTATTTGAAATTTAAAATTTTAAAGTCCACGAATGGACAATTCAATGACAAAAAATGTTCTTTGGTTTTCTCCATATAATGTATTGTTTTCGAGTTAAATCAGTAAGCTAAAATAAAATTTATAACATTTTGTTTATTCGTTGTTTTTAATTTCTACGCATCTAGAGAAGACCTTTATACTAAGACTCTTCACATATGCGTTTAGTACTAACATCGGTTTTTCAGTACAGTTTCTGCTGCAGCTCTGAAGTACTGAGCTACATGCTTTATCCTCTTAGAGTATGTTGAAGATTATCACCATATGAAATGCTATAGCACTACAAAATACATCCCATTAATTATTATTTATGCATAATTACCAAAATTAAGTGTTTACTAGCGTACCTTTGTTAAGAAGTGGCAAAAATCTACACTATGCCAGTAAGTATCAACTGGTTCAAGTTTCTGTGACACATCGATGTTTATTTTTATTTTGTAGTTATAAGTTTTATACTACCTAATGTTCTTAATATTTATTTTTTTATTTGAGTCGTGGCAGTCAAACTGTTGGTGTAGTCTTTGTTATTCAAAATGTCTTTTTAGTCAACTACCTTTATTTACAATAAAAAATCGAACTTGATATTTTCAATTTCTAACAAAGGAAAAACGAACACAAAAATCAAAACCAGAAGCTCTTTTAAAAACTCAAACTGATTGAAAGTGAACTTTTCTTATTGTTAGACGTTTTCGTTGATTTTCCACTATTATTAGTCTACTTTGTTAGTAATAAATTATGAAAGTAACTCAAAAGTGTGCAGATGAAATAGAGCCGTCTCTGACAATGCTGTTTACCTGTCATTCAAAATTCAAAACTAAGTAAATATTTTATCGCCATGGGTCGTTGCATTAACATCACTGCAGTTAAGCAAACTAGGCTAGATTATCATATTAAATAGCAGACAATACAATTTCACTAAAGAAATTAATTATTCCTGCTGCAATACCATAGCAATGAAATTGAAAAGAAATAAAAACCAATACAGAATTTTTTCAATTTAACCTTGAGTAATTTATACAAAAAAATCAAACTCTCTCAACAACAGCAAGAAAAGTTAAAATATATCTGTGTAATATTTGAATCTGTTTCCTCATTTGTAAACATTCCTAAAACATTTTTTTTTCTCTGGCATAACAATACTGTAATACTAAAGCCGCCTTTAAAATCCGTATTTTTGCCCCATAACGCGTAGAATATTTTTGATGAGACTGACGCCATGCAATATTAACATTGTCAACAGAATGAGAGCTACTTTAATGAAAAGCACGCAGTAGTGAGAGGATATTCGCCAATTTCATTGTGAAATGCAAGCATTCGCTTGTTCAGATTTCTCTACACAAAAGAATATTAGATTTTATTGTTTACACGGGTTTTCTGGCCGCCGTTTTTATTCATTTTTAGTATAGATTTTTTCATTAGTCCCCTCTTTTTTAATAAATCACTTTTGGAAACGTTTAAGGAATGAATCCGTGTAACTGAACACTTTTTCGTTTTATGACCGCTTTAAACTAATCTTGTAAAAACTAGAAATAGAAATAAAAGAAGAAACGATCGAGAAGAAATAGGTATACAAACGGATAAACATCTTTTTAGTTCGCGCAGCGGAGATAAAACAATCCATTTGTAAATAAATGAGCTCGTCCTGAAATGTCGATAGGTTTCATGGAGCATGAGGAATCAACATTTTCCTATACACTGAAAGGTTTTTATCATCAAGTCAGTTTCTAAAGTGAAAGAGATTAATACAGTGAACGATTAGTCAGCGACGCTTTTCAGTTTTAAACGAGGTTTACCAACAGTTTCTAAAATTTTAGTTTACTGTTTACGTACGCATTTTGTTTGTAGTTGAAAACTCATTGTTTAAAAGACTCAGGGCTAAAACTAATTAATTCCAAATGGATGATACTAATAAACAGAAATTATTATATGTAGGTATGTTTAATTAGAGAATTGTGTTGAATTGTTTGTTTGTATATTATCGGTACTGTAATTACAGTAATTGCGCTTGTTTAGAATTTAAACTTTGACATACCTCCAGGCAGGATTTGTACATGTTAACTGAATAATGAACATAGAGTTACGTTAAATGTGATAATATTATTATTAAATTATGTGGTATTTTAATAATTATACAAATAATTTTGCAAAACAGTTCTGAAATAAATAATATTAACAGGATTGTTAAAAGATACAGAACAGCTCTCTCTTATCATTTAAATTTTTTATACATTTAATTAAATTCTAATGTTAAAACATTATGGTTCAGAAATGCGGGCACCACTTAATAAAATTTCGTTTAATAGTTTTACTGACGGGGAACATTTTAGGGATTCTTTGGTGGTATTTCTGCCTACTTTAAACTCTAAAAACCTTAATTTGTACATAAAAATTTCATTTACTTGGTTTCATAAGACTCAAGTTATTCTTCTAGTTTTCCTTCTTTGGGGGGTCTCTTATTACTGTATCATACATTCATTGAAACCTATGACCAAATTTGCAAAATTGGAAAGAAAAGGAAAGATTCACAAAAAATGTAAAATTCTAAGAGTTACCACCACTAACACTAGAACCCTTCTATCAGAAGGAAAGTTTACTGAAACGGAAATGGAATTGAAAGGGGTCAAGTGGAATGTAGTCCGAAATAGTAAAGTTAAAAGAAAAGGAAAAAATCTGATAGCTCTAAAATCTGGACGTACAAGACAGTGTAAATCATGACGATTAAAACGATACCCAATAAAGTAATATTTGTCATCTTACGACTAGACTTCTAGTATACCCTTAAAATTATTCAGCTGTACGCACCAACAACCAATCATCGATGAAGAAGTGGAAGCACTGCACGATGACATATACACAGGCATACCTTACAAAGTAACCCGTCGCATTTCATAATTATAGGCGGCGACTTTAATGCCAAAATTGAAATGAAAACGGACCCAGGCCCTGGTAGAAATAACAGAAGAGAGACATTTCTAAGCTTCCTACTAGAAAACAATCTGTACTAAATGAATAGCTTTTTCAACAAGAAATTCAGAGATTGTGAACATGGAAAAGTCCAGATGGTAAATCTAAAAACAAAATTGATTTTATAATCACTGACATAAAACACATAAAGAAGGACGTTACCACAATGAATAAATATAGAACAGCAAGTTATCACCAAATGGTTAGAACTGCAGGGCAAATATAAATAAGTGAGGAAAGGTACAGAATGTTGAGGAAAGAAAGCATCAGAAATTTAGACACATCAACAATAAGCAACCTAAATAACCCAGACGGGGTAATATTAAATACAATATCAGAGTCTTAGAAGAAACTCTACCCCAAAGAAAAAAGAAAGAAGAAAAGATCAGTCAAGAAACACAAGCCAAAATGGAAGAACGTCGACTACTAAAAAGGCTTAACACCGACCAACAGCATGTAAACTCACTAAGTAAGAACATCTCGAAATCTGTTAAAAAAGAGAAAATTATGGAAACCAAAGAAGAGAACAAGAGTATGGAAGTTATAATCAGAAGGACTGCAAAGTACAAGAAAGAGATTTTTTAACTAAAAGACAAAGCAGTTAGCATCACTCCAGACAGAGAAAATCTAATGCATATAGTAAAAGAGTTCTACAAAACACTATATACGAGCCAAATTGTTTAAGATCAGACCAAACAGCCTCTAAAGAGAGTTCTAAACGTGGAATCGGAAAAAATTTCAGACATTTCAGAGGATGAACCCACTATGCTCTAAAAGGTATTAAATACAATAAAGCCCCTGGAGAAGACAGCATCGTTATAGAAACTGTAAAACTAGGACAAATTTTAATCTAAATTAATCCAATTCTATTTAATCTCTATCTACACAGCAGAGATATTTACATCAAATAGAGAAACTTTTTCTCTGTAAATAAGCAGATGCTACAAATCTAGAGAGCTAGAAATCAATTAATCTGCGAAATCATCTACATATCGACAAACAAATTAAAAACAAAACTCGATTTTTATTAGTCAAAAGAGCACGCAGGGTTTCGCACTGGTTACAGAACCAACGACCATCTACAGTAACTTAAAACCTTAAGCCAGGAAACAATCAACTATAATAGATTTCTAGTTTTTACCTTTACTGATTTTCATAGGTCATTCTACTCAGTAGAATTAAGCGCAATCAATAACAGGTAGACAAAAGGAATACTTGAATAGAGACTGAGGGCAGACAAGCGTAGCAGAGGAAAGCTCCGCACATGCTGGACAATTGAATGATATAAAAGAATATCCGGTAACTGGATGGCAACTGCACTGGACAAGCAAAAATGGAAACATCTGAAAGAGGCCTGTGCTCAAAAATGAACGAAACCGGGTTGATGATTGATGACAAATCAATGCATCCGAGTAGGCCTCATCTACCAGTGACATTGTTGTTGAGACATGCAGAAGGTTAGATACCCAGACAGCAGCTATAATGTCTCGTTCCAGGGATATGGCACGGATAATGCCAAAACGTAGAGACAAAAATATGAATATATCGTAGATCTTGTTACGGTTTAATTTTCGCTTAGGCCATTAATTTATCAAACCTCTGTCTGGATCTAGCTTTAGCAGAATAAATTCGTTTTAATTCCACTTTTTGCAATAAAGCTCTATGCGGTTGTATTGTTGGTCTTTTTACAACTTTTACCATTTTCTTCGCTTTGCAAAAAAAGAAAACTTGGTTTGAAGTGGCCTTGCACCCTTGATTGGTAAAGGAATCTACGCCGATGTGAACCTCCGAGAACGCCTCATACCAACTTTGGTAAGATTTGTTTTAGCAACTTTTTCTTTCTTAAATTCTAATTATCCTTAACTTGAATTGTTTTCCTGGCCGCTGACTGTTTTTTTTTCTGGAGGCCTTTTCCTTCTCTCTTAGGTCTTTTTCTCCTGTTTCACCGATAAGGACAAATCTTACTGAATTTTGAATTTTGAACTTGTTATATTTGCTTTATTTACTTGTGACTGTATGTAACAGCTTTGAAAAGGAAATCTGGTGGAATTAGACCGATAGCAGTGGGTATAACTTTTCGAAGAAGCTAGGGGTGGGAATTTCAAGAGAAGCCGAGATTGGTGTTCACGCAACATGGACTTATGTTAATGTCAAACACAAATCTCACAAGATTGTTCTAAAGCTGGACTTTCAAAATGCATTCAATGAACTAAAGAGGGATATAATGCTAAGTGCTATTACCAGCCCATTAATTGTAAGCTGCTACAGTTAACTTAGCACTCTTTTCGTTGGTTTGACATCTCTCCCGTCTGCACTTAGATGCCAGCAAAGAGACCCGTTGAGGCCTGTAATGTTTGCCTTGTTATTTAGCCAATTGTGCTTGCCATACAGGTGGAACTAAACCTATGGTATTTGAATGAATAACCATAAAGGACAGTCTAGAAGTCGTAGGGGCAGACTTAGATGTCGTGCAGAAAATGGCCGCTGAAGTAGAACTAGTAGCAGCTCGATCGGTTGATGAGAAGCAATCTGTGATAGAGCTTTTCAAGAAAAGGGCACCAGGCATAACAGTAATGCAAGAGGAAAACATACAACTACTTGGAGTTCCTCTAAAAAATGAAGCGATTGACGCCATTCTTTAAACAAAAACTGAAACATTAGACGTAATGACAAAACGCTTACTACTCCTCAGTCGCCATTCTGCCTTTTTCCTCCTTCGTGCATCAATATCTATCCCTCGCCTGATTTATTTTCTAAAATGTAGTCCGACTTGAAAGAAAATGTCTCTTTTAGAAAAATATGATGTCACTTTGAAGTCGTCATTAGAAGCCTTCCTAAACATTTCGCTCTCAAGAGACGCTTGGTTGCAATCGTACTTACCGGTAAAGATGGGTGGACTTGGAATTAGACACTCTGTTAATATTTCTACCCCGTGCTTCTTGGCTTCGTTAAACAGTTCTCTGTCTTATCTTGAGTCTCTCCTTCCAGCCGACATCTTTTTTGACACAACAACAATTGTTGCTTAAGCCCAGAAATTTTGTGAGACCTCGTGTCATGCTGAGGAAGTCTCAACATCTGTATCGGAAGCTTCAGTGATTCAGCACACTTTGTTCGACCTTACAATTTCAACCAATACGGCAGAAGATAAAGCTCGTCTTTTAGCGGCGCAATGCATGACATCCTGTTCCTGGCTCAATGCTCTACCTTCTCCACGGTTGGGGACTCACATGTCTGGAGAAACCTTTAGAACCTCTGTCGCTATCAGATTGGGAGTAGACATATGTCAACCACGCCGAGGCCCTTGCGGTGCAGCAGTCTCAGCAAAGGGTTTGCATGGTTCAGCTTGTAAACTAAGTAGGGGAAAGATCTCTCGACACGATGCCCTAAATAATGATATGCTGCAAGCATTATGAACCTCCTGGTTGTTCCAGATCTGACGGTAAGAGACTAAATGGACAAACACTGGTTCCATGGAGAAGAGAAAAATGTTTAATATGGGATGTTTCTTGTTACGACAACTTTGCCCACTTTCACTTTTCTGGAAGCTCTAAAACAGCCGGTTATGCAGAAGCTACTGGAGAGGCTGAGAAAAAAAATACGCACAACTGTTGAACTACTTCGAGTTCATACCGGTTATCTTCGAAACAAGCGGGGTGTGAGGCAAGGAATTCTTAAAGTTGATACAAAAAATAGGAACACGTATCACTTCTATAACTGGCTAAACAAGATCTACTAGCTTCCTGATGCAGAGATTAAGTATCGCCATTTAGAGGGAAATTTTGACCTCAATCTTGGGAACATTGTTGTAAGTTTTAGTTAGTGGAATATGTTTCTAATAATTTTTTTTATTAAATTTATTATAAGTTATACAGTACAAAAAAGACAATAAACTTTTTTAAAGGCATAAAAGGTTATTTTCTTCATTTTTTGTTAGAGGGCCCTGTTCAGATGCATTATTCCCGTTAAACTAGTTGGGTAGATGGATAGATTTTGGAAAGCGTATTTTCCAATTTTGCAAGCTACATGAAGTACGGCAAAATTTTGTTTAGTGTGTTGGTTATTTTAGGGTCCCATCATAATTCAAGCCTCTTACATTCCACGTTCCTATTGACGAATATTCTCTTTCTCCCTTGTAAGTATTTCCTTATCCTTCTTGCAAAACTATGTATAAAATATTATACTTCAAAGAACTTGCTCGAGATGTTTACTAGAGGAACTTGTAATTTTCAGGAATACTATCGTGAATTTTTAAAAATCTAGAGTAAGTAAAAATTTTAAAAGTAATATTTACGTTTTTGCTGAAATAAATTTTTGTTTATGTGTAAATATAAATGTAAGTCTCCAGTGGAAAGATTAAATAGGTTACAAAAAATTATAGAAATTTGTCTAATTTATTATAATTAAGAAGAGATTATAAATAAGTGGAATTTTATTACTCATGGTGGTATATAATTTCAACAGTTAATTCGCTCTCGCTTTTCAGTATTTAGTTCTCTTCGTAACAGCCAATTAGTTAATGCTTCCCTTTGAAAACTCCCAATGTCTCATTTTACAAACTCAAAGATTGTACAAGTTATGTAAAGATCGTAAATCTGCAACATTTGCTGCTTGATATCTTTTCTTGAAGTATTAAACTGTGGCAAGGCAGCGTTTCATTTCCTTTTGGTTCGAGTATATCAGAGCATTTTCGTAGTTCGTGCTCACAGTAATTCGAAATATCAACAGTGAAATGGAAACAGTAAAAGGGAACAGAGAGCGCAAAGGCTGAGAACTAATCTAAAATATATAGATTCCTTCTGAGGTACCGACAGAGCCGTAGTCGATTGTGCATGAAATGCAAATTGATACTGAATGTCAATGCTGGTCGGTAGTTCACAGAAACTGACTTGCCGAATGCGGTTTGTGGCTGTTTTATTAATGACGATTCTGCCTGCCTGATTAGTTTTCCTGTACTACTGCTATCCGAATTTCAAACACTCTAAGCCTATTTGCATATAGTGCATGTATAAATTGAGAAACATTGCTTGGGATACCTAAATTTTGTTTATGTCAAATGTATAAGGGGGCACAGATTTCGCTGTTGAACTTGGATTAAACTTGAAAGGTGCTATTAAATATTTATTTTGGTTTATACAGTCATCAATCATGTGAAAAAGAGCTTTTTATTAAACACAGATACGTGTATTAAATATTTATTTTAGTAAAATGAACACACTTTGTAACACGTGCTGCAGATTATTATTAAAAGGATGACAAAGCGGTTAATTTAATATAAACATTTTAAAAAAATTAGTTAATTTTAAATTATTAATAATTCTTTCAGGGAATCAAAGAAAACAATTCAAGTATTTCAAATAAAGCTGAAGACCAATTCTTTTATAATTTTGTTGTCTGCACTGATGCTGAAACAAAATTACAAAATGACAATTGGCTGTTAAAGTATGCTAAGAAGATGTTATCCGACCACTCCATACGGTAGTTGGAAACATTCGAAGTCGAATAACGTAAATATCTTGATATTTTCAAGTGGAACGCCCTCTTAAATATAGAATTGAATTACCTAACCTATTCATTAATATTGGGAAAGATGAAGAAAAAAAAGAAAACTTCTTTGTCATATTTATTCATGTTCCTTTCTAAAAATTCTATAAAATCTACTTCACCTGTACATTTTATTATACACAAAGAGATAAATTAGTAAATTTTAGTTAAGAAATTAATTTTATACAAAGAAATAATTATTCTGTGAGGTCCGTCCTTGGCAACAAACAGACTCATGGTCAATGCGTTTAGAAACGGTAGAATTAGCCTATTTACCGTATTAGTGTAAAGTAGTCAACTTAATGGGGTTGGATTTCTCATAATGTCACAGAACGTATGGTTTAAATGCTCCCTTTATATCTAGAAAGGCAGCCTTGACACTTACTCTGTCCACTAAACCAGCCCTTGTATCACTGCCTCGCATGATTTACTTTACACTGCTAGTTAAACTATAATTTTCATGAAAAAACTTTTTAAGTACAAAGTATCTGCTTTTGCAACCTGTTACTTCAAATCATGCTTAGTTAATTATGCAAACATGAATAAATTATAAAATTATCAAATTCCATCTTAATGGGCTTAATAGCGCTTTGTAATTCAATCAAAGTGATTATAATATTAGTATAATAGAGGCATAAACTTTTAATATCTCTTCGCATACAATTTCTTGTAAAATAATTAACTAACACATTGTATTTACAAGATGTTCAAGTATAAATTCGTCCAGTAAACTCTCACACTTGGAATATTTTGTTAAGTGAATTTCAAAACTTAGTAGAATCTAATTTCTGAGTACATCCTATAGAATACAATAGAATCTTAGTACAAAGGATGTAAAGAGCGACTCCACTATACTAGCTTCAGACAAGAGAATCTTAAATTCATCTCATCGATTACCTCGGTGCTGCTTACGAAATTGAAAATCAAGTAGTTTTTGTAATCTAAGATGTATCATAAATTATTAATGAGGCTGGCTGTAGAAAAAATATTTTTCGGAACTTGTATAAAGTGCGTACACGTGCACGCAAGAATACTTATAGAAGAAAAATACTTACGGTGGTATACCATATAACTAGTAAATGTTCTGAATATATCGTACCTTTTAAAGGTGAGGCAGTTGCATTAACGCAAATGGACAGAATTAACTTAATGACTATTTGGGGGTATATTAGAATTTCTGGGTTAAACGTGTAATATTTTAATGGGGAGAAATGTATATATCGCTGCTGTAAGGCTAATTTGCTGATTTATAATTCTACATGGAAATCTGCCCATACTATAACATTCTATAAATTAAAATCTTCATCCTTCTTTTTTTAAAAAAATAGCATTGCCCCTGTTTTGTTTAACCATTCTAGTAATCGTGCAGGTACAGTTGTAGTAGAAGATGATCTTGCTTTATTTAAGCAAAGCTTTATAAAATGTCCTCTACTAGATATGTTCATGATCCTATAATATTGCTTACTAATCAGTCTCAATAAAAAAAAAACAAAAAGCAAATTACAGACTGCCACATTGACATATGGATGGTGGAGCTTCCTTATTCAATCTTATAAAAGGGCACCTTCACCATTCTCTGACTAATACAATTATCAAAATAGAAGTAAATCATAAAACTCAACTCATCTACCTTGTTCTATTAAATCTTAAATTCCTAAATCTCTTCATTTATTGTCCTATTTGAGCCGAATTAGCAAAAGTGAAAACTAAAGTCAGTCATTGTAAAAATCGGATCAGTATCATTGGCGCATCAAAAATCAAATCAAGAATCTAAGCGTCAAAAATCGTCAAGATAAGTTAGTCTTCCTTTTCTTAAATCCTTCTTTTTACATCTAAACGTAAGCCCAATAAAGTTGCTCTATTCAATAATTAAATAATTTTCAAATGAATTACTTTTCAAGTATTCAAAGTTTCACACAATCAAAATTCATTTCGTTTAAATTCTAAAACCGGAGAAGGGGTACGTTAAACAAACTAAAAGTTAAAAGAAAGTTAATTAAATCAACTTTTTGATCCAAAATCAAAACATAAAGTTTAATTTTATATCTGCAAAATCCCACAATTTGGTGGATTATAAAAGCGGGCACTAAATACCAACTTCACATATTGGTATCCGATGCGTCTTCAGCTTACGGAAAATGAACACCCGCCTCTTAATTCGTTTTTTAGAAACTACAAACGATCTAGAAGTTTTTGCACCGGAACACTTGACGCTTCCGTAATGTCCTCATCTGTGAGAAATTTGAGAATAATTGCAATCAGCGGATTCGACAACTAAGTCATCAATTGACAATTTTAGCTGATACTGCAAATTCCAACGTGGATGCAGCGGAACAGGTCTACCAAGGGTAGCAGTCAGCCGGAATGTGACATATCGTGAAACTGCGACATCTTTAACTCTTTCGGGACGGCGGTGCTAAAGACGATTGCAGCTGGCTGGACGGGCGCGTACAGCGTGCGACTTCGGTCGTTTCCTGTCCGCATGCGCCAAATCATTCGTCCTAAAAAAAATGTTAAATTCTGATTTTTTTTCTTTAGTACCACCGCCGAGACATTTTCATACAAAAGATGTAAAATAGGCGCGAATGATGATAGAACGTGCCGGCTAAACATAAAACACAGGTAGCAAAAATTATCCATCAGCGCTAAATATGGGCTTTATTGGTCATCATAGTGTCACATGTTTATGAAACTGCGGAAATTTCCCGTCCCAAACATTCCATCCAAGCTTCCAATCCGAGTCGTTTCTCGTCTGATGGGTAAAACAAATTATGCAACTTCAGTCATTTCCCGTCCCAAAAGGGTTAAACATTTCAAAGACCTCAATCCAAAAGATCCTGATGATGAATTGAGTGTGAGAAAGTTAGTTTCCCATCGGGTTCCACATCTTTCAACTCAAGGACAAAAGGCGGCTCCTCTCAATGGTACCCAAAAACTTCGAGCTGGTTCAATGAAAAAAGTTTAAAAAACGTTTACAGCATGGTGAGTGGTGACGACTCATGGATTTATTTCTATGAACCCAAACAAAAATCCAACAAGAGTTATCCGTTCCTGCAGTGTGTTGAAGAAGATGGTCGTAAAGTTTGTCTCAAAAGCAGGTCATGTAGCTACAATTTCTTTACAAGATCATTGAACCGTTAATGACGATGGGATAGAACTGCTTGTTTCCCAAAAGTAATTACCGTGCTCCGAAAAACCAACCCAGAACAACGAATCATCCTCCACCAAGACAATCCACAGCTCGGAAGCCAACTAAATTTTTTGGACCAGCAAAACATCGAATTATTAGAACATAGTTAACAGTTAACAGTTTCGGAATCTGAAGCAGTCAATGCCTTCAAAATAATAATTTTGGTTGTCTCTCAACAGAAGACTGAAATGACTGATTTAACAACTGGTCTGGACAAGTCCAATAGCGTATCAATCTTTGTGGGGCATACTTTGAAAAATAAGAAATCACTTGAAGTCGATTTACTATTATGTTTATGGCTATATGCAACACTAAAAAGATAGCTTTTATTAAATATTAAATCTCATGAGAGAAAAATATGAGAAAACAGATGCGTTAATGCATTTTCATGTACCTTGGACCTAATCATGCAGTAATTAATATGTCATTTTACTTTATATGATTATCCTTTCATTTATCATTTAAGCAAAATTACTAGATGCAGAATAGCTTACGTTCTAACGAAAAAAATCTGTTGCGCTATGAAATTATCTGTAACGTAAAATATCTTAATATCACTAATTTTAAGGCCTTTTTCAACTATACTGTTAAAACCAATAAGTGGAAGAGGGTGCTTAGTTAATGATTGGATCTCTTCAGTTTTATGTTCTTTGCTCTTCTTTTTCGACGGCTTTGCTGCCTAATCGACGGAAGCTTGGGAGACTCTAGGCGTAAGCCATCCTTGCCCGGTTTCAGCCAATTTCCAATCGTTTTCTTTGCCTTGTAGCCTGACGGACGACCATGCTCTGGGGAGAAGCTGGAATTTTGTCATGGAGTTTTACACTTTAAGCTATCCGATGCCCAGCTATAAAATCGCAATAAATCATTTTAAACGTAATTGAAATAATTTCAATTGCTTTGGAACCAAGACTCTTTGATCGCTTAAAAGTCGTTTGTTAAGATCAAGTTGAATCATCTATTAAAAAGTGAGATTTTGACTGAACATCCTGTTTTGAAAATATAGAATTTCACTGGTTTGAAATCTCAAATGACATTATTTGCCTTCTCTATTTCTTAGTCTACAAATTTAGTCTTTGCATTGAATCACATTATTAGTCGGTAAAATGGGATAAGAATTTCCCAATACATTTAAAAATTGCAATTATTATGCCAATATTTAAAAATAAGGATGCAGCTAAGTGGGATGGATATAGGAGTATTTCCTTGCCAATCTAGCAAGCAAGACATATAAATATAGTTATATACAAGAAAGAAAATTGCATAAATTAGAGAAACCAGTAAAAATGAAAACAACAGAAAGATAGCTGGAAAAACCCAGATCTACCAGACGTCACGTCTTACTAAAGAAGAAGAAGATATTTAAAACAGTATTTCTTCCACACACGTGTTTTATGGTTGTGCTCATTCTGAACGGACTCAAGCTTCCTTCCTGTCTTACTCCCTTACAGCTACAAATTCTTTTAAACTTATTAGCGCTTCTTTGCGTAAAACTTAAAATAATTTATCCCAAGGTACACTGCCAAAAGCTTTACGCAAGTCTACAAAACACTACAAAGCTTTATACGTATGCTCAAAATTCTTGCCTTCTTACTCGGAATCGATCTTGGCTATCATATATGTTTGACGAAATTTGGAAAATTTCGTATCTGAATTCGTACATTCGGTCTGTCTGTTGCCATGTTTCCGTAGCTTTACAGGACATGTTATATATGAAGTCAACTTAGAATTGTCTCCTGATTACAGATACATAATCGGTATTTTGATATCTCGAATACTTTTCGAAATAATCGGGATCAAAAATGCCGATTTTTCGAAATAGTGATATGTATGATATTGACTTAGTTTTTAACGTTGACAAGAGAAGACAAGACAAGTCAAAGTTTAACGTATTAACTCTGAACACGACCATGAAAATTAAATTTTTATATTTCGAGTAGTTCTCGAGATATGTATTCGATTTTTTTAAAATCCTTCCCGGTGGTCTGTTCCCGTCTGGTTTTCCATTACGAGTTATTTCGCCTAGTCTGCCATGCTGGTTACATGGTTATTTCATTCACGTCTTCTTGCCCTTGCCCATCTTACCACGTCCTCAACTCCACATATTTGTCTTACATGAGTGTTTGTCTGTCTGCCCCACAGTATGTATTCTGCTATGGCTCTAAGAGTTTTCATTTCGGTTGTTCTCAGTTGCCTTTTGTCTTTTTGGTTATGGCGCTATCGGTTCTGGCTTCGGCTTCGTATATTATCACGGATCTAACACATGTTTTATAGATTCTGGATTTGCATTCGATGGTCAGATTTTTGTTTTTCCAGATATAACGGCTGATTTGTTGACGTGTTGTCTAACCTCTTCTTTGAGATTGCTACTGTTGTTTATTTTTATTCTGAGGTAATCAAAACACATTACCTGTTCAATGATAATTTTGTCGTCCACTGCTAGTTTGCATCTCAAAGATTCTTTTGATATCGTCATTGATTTTATCTTTGTTGTAGAGTTTTTCATGTTATATTTTTCTGCATCGTTGGCTGTCCAGTTTATAACTAAGACCCCGCTCTTTTACTGCTCGTACGATCTTGTCCATAATGATGTTAAATAACACTGGCCTTAAACTATCTCCTTGACGTATTCCTATTGTTGTTTTTATTTTTGTGGTTAACGTTTTATTTACTCTTAATTTGGTGGGTTGTCGCTATTAAGGTCTTTGATTAGTGTAATGTATTCTTTAGGTACGCCTTAATTCTCAAGTATATGTAAGACATCTTTTAGCTGTACGCGGTCAATGTTAGGTCTACGAAACAGATAAATGCGGGTTTGTTATATTCGTTTGCTTTTTTCTGCGATCTACCTTAAGATAAAGATGGCATCTATGGTGGATCTCTTTCTTCGGAAGCCCTGTTGTTCTTCATGCATCGGTATAATGTGAGATACTTTTTTTGCAATAATACTTGTAAAGAGCTTCATTACCGATTTTAGTATAGTTAGAAGGTTCCTTTCTGTCTCCTTTTTTAAATAGTGAAATTGTAATACTTTATTTGCATTCTGTTGGTATTTGCGCTAGTGATTCTACCTCATATTTTATAAGTTCGTTGCATATTTGGTCTTTGCTGACGTTTTTCTATTTTTGAGTTATGTTATTGCGTTTCTGACCTGCGAGAGTAATTGTTGTTTGTAATCAATTTTGTCTTCTTCATAGTTGTTACCTATGATGTTCAACTTGTCATCATGAAGTTGTTTGAAATATAGTACCCATCTTTCTATATCAGTAGCTTTTATTTTTACATTCTCGTTTATTGGCGCTTTTTTATGCCTTTTAGGATTTTCCATACTCCTTTCTGTAATGCGTACTTATCATGTTCCATGCCTGTGCTGAATTTTCGTCAGTATTCCTTCTTTATTTCGCGAATTCTGCTGTTTGCCTGGTTATGAATTATAACGTAGTTTTCGTATGCTTCTCTTGTATTCATACTTTTGATTCTAAGAAAGCTTTTTTCTCTTTATCCATAAATTCTTTAACTTGTACAGTAAACCATGGTTTCTTGTTCGGTTTTGCGTTTGTATTTACTTTTTTCTTTCCAATGGCTTCTTCAGTTGCTTTACTGATATTGTTTTTCAATGTGCTCCAGCTACTTTCGACGTTATTCTTACCTATTGGATTGTTTGCAATATGTTGGTGCAAACGATTTACATATAAATGTCTCGTACTTTGGTCTTCTAGAGTTTGTATATTAAACTTTTCAACGTATATTGGAGGAATCTTTTTGCTTGGCGTGTTAGACATTTTAAATTTGCAAGAACTAAGCTATGGTCTGAACCTATGTTTGCTGATGTTAAACTTCTTATATCTAAGATCTGTTCAAGGCGTATGGCTCTGTTGGTGATTTAATAGTCAATTTCCAATTTGTTATCACGGTTGTTTGTGAACGTGTATTTCTGTTGTGGTTTGTGTTTAAAGAGTTAGCTCCTTCTGTTTTAACGCGTCCGCTGTAGATCAAAATGTAGTTTTGATATCTTGATGTGACTTTGCCTTTTTTCTAGTTTCTAATATGGCGCAAAGAACAATTGTTTGATTATTCAGTTCTAGTGTGATTTCTTGGTCTTTGTTGTTGAGCGATTTGAGTTCCAGCAGGCTATTCTGAACTGATGTTTTCTCCATTTCCTCTGCGGCTACTGCAGTCAAAATTTGTTTTAAATATCACTGTGAATAAAGCCAAAATGCTGATAATAGCTGAAGCAGTTTCAATTAAAAAGCAACCAAGAGAAAGTAAGCCAAATAACA
>VTPC01000747.1:58167-78395 GCA_011009095.1 Ignelater luminosus | reverse complement strand
TGAATTGAGTGTGAGAAAGTTAGTTTCCCATCGGGTTCCACATCTTTTAATTCAAGAACAAAAGGCGGCTCATGTCAATGGTACCCAAAAACTTCGAGCTGGTTCAATGAAAAAAGTTTAAAAAACGTTTACAGCATGGTGAGTGGTGACGACTCATGGATTTATTTCTATGAACCCAAACAAAAATGTTAGTCGTCTGGTTCGATGTTTCAAGATGAAGAAAATCCAACAAGAGTTATCCGTTCCTGCAGTGTGTTGAAGAAGATGGTCGTAAAGTTTTCTTTACAAGATTGTTGAACCGTTAATGCCGATGGGTATAGAACTGCTTGTTTCCCAAAAGTAATTATCGTGCTCCAAAAAACCAACCCAAAACAACGAATCATCCTCCACCAAGACAATCCACAGCTTGGAAGCCAACTAAATTTTTTGGACCAGCAAAACATCGAATTATTAGAACATAGTTAACAGTTAACAGTTTCGGAATCTGAAAAAAGCAGTCAATGCCTTCAAAATAATAATTTTGGTTGTCTCTCAACGGAAGACTGGAATGACTGATTTAACAACTGGTTTGGACAAGTGCAATAGTGTATCAATCTTTGTTGGGCATACTTTGAAAAATAAGAAATCACTTGAAGTCGATTTACTATTTAAGTTTATGGTCCTATGCAACACTAAAAAAATAGCTTTTATTAAATATTAAATCTCATGAGAGAAAAGTATGAGAAAACAGATGCGTTAATGCATTTTCATGTACCTTGAACCTAATCTTGCAGTAATTAACATTTCATTTTACTTTATCTGATTATCCTTTCATTTATCATTTGAGCAAAATTACTAGATGCAGATAGCTTACGCTCTAACGAAAAAAATCTGTTGCGCTATAAAATTATCTGTAACGTAAAATATCTTAATATCACTAATTTTAAGGCCTTTTCAACTGTACTGTTAAAACCAATAAGTGGAAGACGGGTACTTAGTTAATGATTGGATCTCTCCAGTTTTATGTTCTTTGCTCTTCTTTTTCGCCGGCTTTGCTGCCTAACCGACGGACGCTTGGGAGACTCTAGGCGTAAGCCATCCATGCCCGGTTTCAGCCAATTTCCAACGTTTTCTTTGCCTTGTAGCCTGACGGACGACCATGCTCTGGGGAGAAGCTGGAATTTTGTCATGGAATTTTACACTTTAAGCTATCCGATGCCTTGCTATAAAAACGAAATACATCATTTTAAACGTAATTTAAACTATTTCAATTGCTTTGGAATTAAGACTCTTTGATCGCTTAAAAGTCGTTTGTTAAGATCAAGTTGAATCATCTATTAAAAAGTGAAATTTTGACTGAACATCCTGTTTTGAAAATATAGAATTTCACTTGTTTGAAATCTCAAATGGCATTATTTACCTTCTTTATTTCTTAGTCTACAAATTTAGTCTTTGCATTGAATCACATTATGAGTTGATAAAATAAGATAAGAATTTCCCAATACATTTAAAAATTGCAATTATTATGCCAATATTTAAAAATAAGGATGCAGCTAGGTGGGATGGATATAGGAGTATTTCCTTGCCAATTTAGCAAGCAAGACATATAAAAATAGTTATATACAAGAAAGAAAATTGCATAAATTAGAAGAACCAGTGAAAATGAAAACAACAGAAAGATAGCTGGAAAAACCCAGATCTACCAGACGTCACGTCTTACTAAAGAAGAAGAAGAAGATATTTAAAACAGTATTTCTTCCACACACGTGTTTTATGGTTGTGCTCATTCTGAACGGACTCAAGCTTCCTTCCTGTCTTACTCCCTTACAGCTACAAATTCTCTTAAACTCATTAGCGCTTTTTTGCGTAAGACTTAAAATAATTTATCCCAAGGTACACTGCCAAAAGCTTTACGCAAGTCTACAAAACACTACAAAGCTTTATACGTATGCTCAAAATTCTTGCCCTTCTTACTCGGAATCGATCTTGGCTATCATATATGTTTGACGAAATTTGGAAAATTTCGTATCTGAATTCGTACATTCGATCTGTCTGTTGCCATGTTTCCGTAACTTTACAGAACATGTTATATATGAAATCAACTTAGAATTGTCTCTTGATTACAGATACATAATCGGTATTTTGATATCTCGAATACTTTTCGAAATAATCGGGATCGAAAATGGCGATTTTTCGAAATAATGATATGTATGATATTGACCTAGTTTTTAACGCTGACAAGACAAGACAAGACAAGTCAAAGTTTAACGTATTAACTCTGAACACGACCAAGAAATTTAAATTTTTATATTTCGAGTAGTTCTCGAGATGTGTATTCGATTTTTTTTAATCCTTCCCGGTGGTTTGTTCCCGTCTGGTTTTCCATTACGAGTTATTTCGGCTAGTCTGCCTTGCTGGTTACATGGTTATTTCATTCACGTCTTCTTGCCCTTGCCCATATTACCATGTCCTCAACTCCACATATTTGTCTTACGTGAGTGTTTGTCTGTCTGCCCCACAGTATGTATCCTGCTATGGCTCTAAGAGTTTTCATTTCGGTTGTTCTCAGTTGCCTTTTGTCTTTTTGGTTATGGCGCTATCAGTTCTGGCTTCGGCTTCGTATATTATCACGGATCTAACACATGTTTTATAGGTTCTGGATTTGCATTCGATGGTCAGATTTTTGTTTTTCCAGATTACTTGTTTGAGGTGTCCGAATATAACGGCTGCTTTGTTGGCGTGTTATCTAACCTCTTCTTTGAGATTGCTATTGTTGTTTATTTTTATTCTGAGGTAATCAAAACACATTACCTGTTCAATGATAATGTTGTCGTCCACTGCTACTTTGCATCTCAAAGGTTCTTTTGATATCGTCATTGATTTTATCTTCGTTGTAGAGATTTTCATGTTATATTTTTCTGTGGTGGTTTTGAATGTGCAGAGAAGACGTTACAGGTCATCTTCGGATTCCGCTAATAAGACTGCATCGTTGGCTGTCCAGTTTATAACTATGATCCCGCTCTTTTACTGCTCGTACGATCTTGTCCATAATGATGTTAAATAACACTGGCCTTAAACTATCTCCTTGACGTATTCCTATTGTTGTTTTTATTTTTGTGGTTAATTCTTTATTTACTCTTAATTTGGTGGGTTGTCGCTATTAAGGTCTTTGTTTAGTGTAATGTATTCTTTAGGTACGCCTTGATCCTCAAGTATATGTAAGACATCTTTCAGCTGTACGCGGTCAATGTTAGGTCTATGAAACAGATAAATGCGGGTTTGTTATATTCGTTTGCTTTTTCTGCGATCTACCTTAAGATAAAGATGGCATCTACGGTGGATCTGTTTCTTCGGAAGCCCTCTTGTTCTTCATGCATCGGTATAATGTGAGATACTTTTTTTTGCAATAATACTTGTAAAGAGCTTCATTACCGATTTTAGTAGAGTTAGAAAGTTCCTTTCTGTCTCCTTTTTTAAATAGTGAAATTGTAATGCTTTATTTGCCTTATGTTGGTATTTTTCGTTTCTCTATTATTTTCTTAAATAAGTTTGTTATTTCTTGCGCTAGTCGTTTGATTATTCAGTTCTAGTGTGATTTCTTGGTCTTTGTTGTTGAGCGATTTGACGTTCCAGCAGGCTATTCTGAACTGATGTTTTTTTCCATTTCCTCTGCGGCTACTGCAGTCAAAATTTGTTTTAAATATCACTGTGAATAAAGCCAAAATGCTGATAATAGCTGAAGCAGTTTCAATTAAAAAGCAACCAAGAGAAAGTAAGCCAAATAACAGAATCAACAATTTCACGAATTGCTGCATTTAGTTGTTCTGCAACTGTTGAGTAATATTGGCCTGTTATGGTTATTTCTTTTTCCAAATTGTCAATAAGTAAAATACCCTTAGCATGCCAAAACACTAAAGCCATTACTTTTCCAGCCGACTGAACTGTTTTTGCCTTCTTCAGGACGGATTGCCCCTGGTCAACCCACTGCTTTGACTGTTGTTTGGTTTCTGGAATATAATTGTGAATGCAAGTTTCGTACATAGTTACAAATTTCCTAATGAAACCAACTGGATTTTTTCTAAACAACTGCAAACACCCAGCTGAAGTTCGAGCACGAATCTAATCTTTTCTAATCCCACCTGTTGGTGCAATATATTGACAATCCGTTCATACGAGATGCCCACAGCCTCAACTATTTTACAAACTTTTATTCTACGGTTATCTAACACCATATCATGGATCCTGTCAATGATTTCTGGAGTAGTCGCAGATTGTGGGTGCCCTGAAGAAGATTCTTCAATTATGTGGGTACGTCCACGTTTGAATCCAGATATCTAAAACCTTACGGTGGAAAACGATGGTGAAGAGTCGCCAAGGACAGAATCGAATCTGGCTTTAACTTCTGTGGCTGTTTGCCGTCCAAATAAACTCTACTAGGACGAGAAAAACTACTGCGTGTGTGTATGATAAAAGACGAATTTTCTTAGGTGGTCAGAATTACAAGATGGCAAATTTTTAAAGTGATTCTCTCAGCTTTCAGCAACATAAGTTGTTGATGTTTAAAATACAAATGAAAAATTAAATTCAATTATGTGAACATTCAATCGATTTTTCAATAAATATTGTAGCAAGAAATTTTCCCATTATTGTTACAGTTTGCAGTTTAATTTAAAAATAATCAAAATGAATCTTCTGCAAATAGTGCTTTGAGTAAATGTAAAACGAAAAAATAATTCAGGCGAATTCTCAGTTTTACTTGATTAGGGAAGTCATTAAGCCACTTACACCTACTTCATACAATAGAGGAGTTAAGTTGGTGTAAACTACTCAAAGTTAAATTAATTTAGTTTGAAGTAGTAAAAGCAAATATGTACAGCTTATTCATTCACTAAACGAGAAACTTTTAGACAGGTATAAATGATGGTAGTGAAAACTATAACCTTTACTTTTGCATTGTCAGTCATTTCATTTAAACGAGATTTGATTGCAAAGATTCATTCCTTGAAAAGCCAAAAATCCTATCCACTCAATCAATTTTTGAAAAACTCTCCCAAGTAAGGTTTATTGTATGAAGTTTTTAACTTCAACCATATAATGTTTTGGTTCTCAAAATAAGTGACCACGTAACCATGAATAATAAATAACGTAGAACACCAAAGTGATTGATGAGTTTTCAAATTCAAAGAGGTGCAAAATAACTTTCAGCAACACTCGGTTTACTTTTAAAAATGTTTATTAAATTGATAATAAATTATTTTTTTATGTAAAACTGGAGACTACTTGTACATTCAAGAAATTTTATTTATTCTGAAGTTACGTCACTGTAATTTTCTAATTATAATCTTTGAGATATCAAACTTCTTGCTGGAAGACTTGAGCCGTCATTAATTTTATTAATTAAAGTAATTTTAAAATATTCTGCGTTCTAAATTTAAATCTTGCGTTTCTTGTGATACTTCTCTTCCAATTATTGTCTACTGTCTTATTGAAACAAGAACTGTGAAGCAGTAAAGATTCAAAATACAATAAAGAACGTATTTAGCCATTGGTTTCGTAGTTACCAAATTCTATCTCTTCACATCTGTAATAATTTTTATTTTATTTATTACACTTAAAGATAATATTCATTAAAGATAACATAAATGATCAATGGGATATTTGTGATTTTATTTCAAATTAAATTTGTTTTTAGATACCAATCAATATTTAAAATTCATCTCACGATAATTTCCTGTCTCGCAATTATTTAACTTCACAAGCAATTTAAAAGTAATAATTTGATACTTTTATAAAACAATTTCCACTTCAACAAAATCAACCCAAACTTTAATGCTAATGAGATCCTTGTAAACCAGAACAGCAAGGAAGTTGGCACATGACAAACACTGCCTTTAAAGGGCGGTAAAGCTAGCTGTAATGAGGAATAAACTATTCCATTACCACGACACCATAACGAAGTTATATAAAAGAAAACGTACTTTTAAAAAAATAAAAGGGGACATTACATAGAAAATGCAGTTCGTAAAACAAACATAAAAAGTTCGCTTTTCTATTTGGGAAATGTGAAAAGAGAAAAAAAAGACTGATGACCCTTTAAAACGTTTATCTATTCAATCTTGTTTTTCATTATTTTCGAAGAATTCAAGGAAATATAGGAAGGACAATAAAAGTTTTAAAGGTTAAGAAATCGATGATGAATGAAGTGGTAACGGAAATACGAAACGTCTGTGACTGAAAACGATGTTTACTATAGCTAACATTTCGTGACTCGTTATTTTCTGTTAATAATCTTAAGATGTTATAGAGTGAGTTTCCTACAGCTAGAAACCACAAAGCGGAGTGCCTGCAATTTCTTTTATTTGTTTTGTTTAGTAAATAATAGATAGTGGTTGGTACGAGTTTAGCTATTGAAGAATAAAAGAGTAATTCTATTTTATTACGCGAAGTATGTAATTTGACAGCTTGTAAGATTAAATAGACTGTAGATATTTTTTAAAGTCTTTGCAATAGGACTTAAGAGTTCAGAATGCAATACAAATGTTCACTAGAGTCAAATGTTTATTCTCAAATTAAATTATTGAATTTTCTATTTGATTTAAAGGATTTACTTACCTCCTGTTCAAAACCTCAATAAAAATATTTAAGGTGTATTTTAAAACAGTTCAACAATATCATTTGCTTTAACTTTGTATTTTTTGTCAACAATTTTCTAAATGGACACACCTTTCAATCTGTGATTGCCTTTCGTGTTTCAGCCCCAGGGTTGATGTCTGCGGTCATATTTGACCAAACGTGCTAAGTTCTTGACTGATAGTTCATGGACCAGTAGGTGAAATTAACAAGGGACCATTAGCTTCTATCTGGATGTCCTACTTAAAAATGACCCTCACTTCTGCTTTGGTTTATTTGTGCTAATAGATAAGGTAGATAATTGGATCTTACATGTGTTGAACAAATAGTGCCATGGTGTTTTGCTCTTTATAAAATTAATTATGCAGAGTATCTGTCTTTTAACTTTATTGAACTATCTTCAATCTCTTCTTCGTTTAGCTGGGATCAGAAAATTCCGGATACTAGTTGATTGGAAACAAACAAGCACTGGCTTCATTTTAAAGTCTGGAGTAATTTCTAAATACTACATTACAGCTAAACACTAAGTGTCAACATATTTTAGTGATTTTACAAGACCGAAAATATCATAAGGATTATCAGAAATTACGTATTAAGAAAGATCGAAAGTGCGTTTCTGTTATAATGGTAATTCTTGAAAACAAGTGGATAAATCCTTTCCAGAAAAATCCGTCTCACAGTAAAACTCAAATCAAAACTGGAACTTGAATATGTGGAATGTGTGTTAGCCATTCCTTGGGCCTTCTAATTACCTTGGAGCTAGCTCGCACCAACGATTCATTAGAAAAACCAACAAAACAATTCTTGGAAAATGCTTTGAAAGCAAATTGTCACATGATATCTGCGACTTATTCTGATGAGCCAATAACATGATAGATGAAATAGCAATCATTAAAAAGCTTCATGGTGAAAATCAAACTTGTGAGAACTCTTTGATTTTATGTTGCAACAAATACTGAAATCAGCTCCTGATTGATTGATGTTGTATTTAACATTCATTGCAGTAGTTTCATCAAGTACCGGCACTACTTAGTATTTACTTTGTCCTAATTCCTTGTACCGCTAGGTGTCGAGGCAGCGCAGGCCATCCTATTCAGGGCCAAACGGCGTCCTTTCTCAGGCCATCACTCACATTCTACATCTACTTCCTTCTGGGCCTACCTCTGAGCTCGCCTCGCTCTATTTTATTCCTGGTCGGCTCTACACTTAGCGAATTGCGCATTGTTTAGTTTCTAATGCGATCCATCCTGGTTTTCTTTTTTCAATTTTGGGTAGACATTGCATTTCCATTTTGCCTTCTGCACCTTGGGTTATTACCCAATTTTCATGACCCCAGAGCAGTGTTGGGAGGCATATAGAGTTGCACACCGAGAGCTTGACCTTTTCTCAAACAGCCGAACTTAATGGCATTAAATAAACGACCAGCTGTCGTTTAGCTCAACATCCATTTTGCCATCCTGACTTGCAAAGCTTCCGAGGTATTTAAGGATATCTACCAGTTCGAGTTTTTAATCCCAGAGAAAAATGTTGTGACTTTCCACTGGCCGTCCAAAGATCAGCATTGTCTCCGTCTTTGTTACACTAATCTTCATGTTGATTCTCTCCAGCTCCTCTTTCCACACATTTAGATTGAACTGTAAGTTCTTAGCAGATGCGGTTACATCATCGATAAATGCAATCTCTGTTACGAATACTAATTGCAATCTGTAGTGACAGCTGAAACTTTCTAACCTGCCTTCGGCAATTTTTAATGACCTTGCCCATTAGCACTATGAACAGCAAGAGGCTCAATGAGCAGGCTTGTCTTAAACCCTGACTTGTTGTAAATGGATGAGACTCTTTATTAGCTGTCCTTACATAATTCTTGCAGTAGCTGTATATGCTCTTAGTTGCTGCCGCATCCCTTTCTGGGACTCCGTGTTTCCGTAACAGTTGCCAGATTGCATCTCTTGATACTCGATTAAACGCCTTCTTTAAATCAATAAACGCCAGATGGACAGTGAACCAAAATAAATGCTGCACACCATGTGGTTTTAAAATTACCCTTTGTAAATCTGTCTTTAGTTAACCTAAAACTATACTCTTCATTGTTATGGTTTATGGCCCTACTTGACGTAATAAAGAGCATTTATCTGAACAAAGAATAAATATCAGCTTAACAACTTTTTCAAAACATGTGGTACCCCGTATTTAATTTGGTTCACTGTACCTTTCGATCGTATTCCACGACTTTCTTTCCTACCTCTCAAATTACAAAAATAAAGTCCTGGGTGATTCTTGCCTTTATAAAACCGTACTGAGGGTCTGTCAGCGTGGTAGCCTCACCTCTAAGACCTTAGAGTACAGTTTGCCAGCCACACGTAAACAGAAAGATACCTCTATGGTTATCACAGTCTCGATTGTCCCCCTTCTTTAAACTTGGTACATTATCACTTGTTCCTAGTCTTTAGAAATCTTTTTTGGTTTGTAAACTAACTGAAAGACGCTAAGTAGAGCCTGTAGACCTGTCGGACTCATGTACGTCAACATTTCAGTGGTCAGTCCATCGTTTCCAGGGGATTAGTTATCTTTAGCCTTCCAATGACCTCTAGCAGTCTCTTCACAGTAATATCTCCCTCTATCTTCCGCCCTCGTCAGTCTCCTGTCCTTCTGCACCTTTTTTTCCTTGTTTTTATTATCTCCTTTTAACAACTTTCCATAATTTGTTTTCGATTTCTCAACACCTGTCCTTTACTTCTAATCATTTTCAGAGAGTACTCTTTGTCTTTCCTCTTATTTTTCATTACTTTAAAAACAGCTTCTGGTTGTAACTGTAAGACTCCTCCATAAATTGGGCAAACTCGTCCCATGCTACAGCTTTAGCTTTTGCTACCTTAATTCTGCATTGCCCCCTCTTTACTCTGTACAGCTCACGGTTTGCTTCAGACATGTCTGATATGTATGACCTCCAGGCTTCATTTTTCTTCCTAACGCATTCTTTTACCTCCTTAGTCTACCAACGAGTTCTCTTAGCCTTCTTTAATTCCACTTTACTCTTTCCACAAACTAGCTCCGCAGATTCCAAAATGCAAATTTGAAAAAAAACGTTGTAAACTTGCTCCAAATTTTTGTGTGTGTTGTTTCTCTTTTATCTCGATTGTTAAAGTTCTGTTCTACAACCTTCCGCTTTGGTATTCTTCCCCCACACTCTTCTCCTTTAATCTTTACGCTTCTTTGTCTCTTTGTCGTGTTCCCTTTTGATAATCTAATCTTTATTCTTAATACGTAGTGGTCGGCATTTGTTTCTGTGCCTCTCAGAACTTTTGTATCCTGGACTTTTGTAAAACAGATCTTGCTAACTATCACGTGATCTATGATAGAGCTTTCCTCCTTACTAGATTCCTATCTAGTGATTTAGTGAATTCTCTTGTGGGGGAAAAGTTGGCCGCACAAAACACTATCAGCCTCTCTCTATTATCATTCTTCTCTTGCTTGCCGTAGCCTCCAATAACTCTATAAGCAGAGTCTGGATCATCCACCACTTTCCCGTTCAAGTCCTCCATGATCTAGATGTCATTAATGCTTTTATCTATAGCGGTTTGGAGCTTCTCATAAAAAAATCTTTGATTGCTACCAAGGTGTCGTCGTTAGGGGCATACACCACAATCAACGGATCTACGACTCCCGCAATCCCACTCAATTCTAATAATTCTTTTATTAATAAAGTTTTAGTTCTTAATATTGTTTCTGAGGTCTGGATGCACTTTGAATTCCGCACCTCCTCTGGCAAACTCCTGCTTGTCCACTACAGATTACAGGAAAAAGTATATCTAGTCCCAGTCTCTTTATATTTTTTCAGTCGCCTTCCTTGTTATTTCTCTGATGTTCTATGTAGCAATATTCATAATGCGATTTCCACGCCGCCACTGCGAAGTTAATTTAAAAGACAGTCCGGTTCTTTCTTGCGCTTGGTTTTCTGAATCAATTGGTATTTTCAGGGATAGAAGGGATTAGCCTGATGCCACCTAGCACGACTGAGAGAAGCTGCCTCCCTTAAGGTAGTCTTACCTACCCCCTCTCTCCTTTTCCTTCCAGTCTATGGTCTGACTGGGTACTTGCAACCCTAGAGCATGGCTTTTTCAGCTTGAAGAGAGGCTCCCTCTTCTTTTTTCAACCGGGCTTTGGACCGACTTTGTCGAAGTTCCCAGCATTCTATACCTGGGCAAACTCCGAAGTTCTTGGGTCGAAATTTCGAAGTAAGATCAAAATATGTCTTTTGGTCTTTAATTTACTTGACACAAATTAGACTGTCATAGAAGCTTATTGCAGTACTCAATTACTCGCCAATTTTATTTAAAAAATGCCAAGGTAAAAGAAACAAATACTGTGAATGACTAAACAACAAATCATTGTTAAAGAAAAAATATTTGATCATCCTATCCAAAATTATGGTTAACTCTCATATTGTATATTTGTTTGTTACCTTAATGATAGCAATCATACTTTTTCAAAAATTCAATTTCAAAATTCTAACTGGATTTGCTATGTTAAACTCAAATGCATTAAGTGCAAAACGGCGAGTATTCAAAATAGGAATCTTAGAGAATTGTGTAGAGGAGATACTTCCCTTTTCGTTTAGTTTCAGGCGAGTAGACTAAGAAAGATGTTGTTTTGGACACCTAGCTATAGATAGTCCTAACTATTCCGATCTTTTCCACCATTTTGACTATACTCTGTTAAAGAAAATCAGCGTTTTCTTTGTAAGACAACTGATCTTAATTTTGAAATAAACTTAGCAACCATAATTTTCTTACTTAAGTAATAATTTGTAAAACTGCTGAATGCTTATGCTGTTAATCCAGAAATTGTTCTGAAGTTCTATAGTTGCTAAGTAGGTGATTTGATTTGGTAAACTTGTGAAAGCCCATCACTTACCATTTAGTTTAATTACCGTCTTTATGTTTAAACTGAATAGGTAATAGAAAATATTATCGGAGATAATTGATCTTGATATATTCCATGCTAACACAAGCTAGTAACTATTTACCATGCCTGAATAATAATAAAAAAATTTTTTCTTGATTTATTTTTATGATACTCCCAAGGAAGCCTTCAGCCTAGGATTTTATATACTAGAAAAAATTATTACCTACCTACTAAATCAATACATTTAAAACATAAATCTCCACACTTCATTTTATATTACCGGATCATTTTAACAATTCCCATTAAATAAATCAAAAGCAAAAAGCTCTCAGAAAGATAAATCACTTCTCAAACTAAAAAAGGAGAGAAATTTCAGTAACTTTTACTGACACTTTACCACTTTATTTAAAATCAAACAAAACTTTGTTAAAACATTTTTTTTAAAGGAATAAGACAGATTTCAAAACTTTTAACAAAAATGTTAAAAGAAGCGTAGCAAAAAAATGCCCAAAGTTTTATTGAACAAACGACTTTTTAAGAACTCCCCGCAAACTATGCATGAATGAAATTACATTTTCGCCCAAAATCGTTTTTCAGAGGGGTTTTAGTATTTCCTTTTTTTTATTTTTAAATATGGGAACTTGAAAAGAATTTCTTGTTATTGCGCTTTTAGAAGAATTTTATAATCTGTTAGGAGGGAATTATAATTGAATAAGTACACAAAGTACTTCTTGTTGAGGTATATTCTTTCTCCGTATTTCTTTTGATCTCGAAATTTAAATATACAAGAAGTTACTACTAGTAATGGAGCAAATACAAAAGCATCACTTACTACTAGAAAATAATTAATATGAGAATGAGAATGAAAAATGGTTACTGTGAGGATATTCTTGAAGAGTTTCCTTGAATTTAACTGAGAAGTAGCATCTGCGCAATATTATAAACAATATCAAAATCTAAATTGTGTAACACTACGAAAAAAAAACCAGCAGGAACAGAAACGTAGATAGGAATTTCCTTAAAAGATATATGATGTTAGATATTGTGTACATGTAAAAAAAGAGAATTTAAACTGATATGGAGAATGGTTTACGGAAGGAATAAAATCGTAGAACTGCTAAGATTATTTTCAAAAAGAGGGAATAAAACGTACTTTTAGTAAATGTTCAGATAACTTCTGGAAATTGATTTAGCAGTTTTCTTTAATTTTCTTTAAACAATTTTTTTATATTTGGTTGATACTTTTCTTGTAATGATCAGTTTGATAATTTAAAGATCATTTCAATAAATTCAATGCGATTTAGATTTTTGGTTTCGACTACCAAGACTTAGTTACAGAGAAGGAAATTAGATTTGGAATAATTTATGTATACCATAGAGGCCTTTTTTATTTTCTGTATTGTGTCCACCTCAAACTCTACACATTTATTACTTTAGTGTGCACTTAAACAGAATGCTTTTGTCGGTTTATCTGGTATGAAGCAAACTAAATAAAAGTGACTGTTTATCCCACACGACTTTGACTGCGATTTTTTATTTTTTTTCTTGTTGTTTTTTAATAAAAAGTCACGATCCTCTACTGTGTTGTAATATAATAGTTATGTACTGACAGGCGAAACCTTAAAAGTCATGATACTCTTTCAGAGCAATTCTCACTTTTGCAAAGTATGTAATTGCCTGCTTTACTCGTTAAGGGGAAATTTCAGCATGTGCAAAAACAAGCAGAAGTCGATAATAAAGCTTCCTTTAACGCTTTAAGCGTCTCGTCTGAGGAAAAACACTGCGTTGTTTTGTAAATAACAGCTAAAATACCAAACTAAGAGAGTGTAGTTACACTTGCCAGATTACTAGATACTTGGAAATAAAGCTAATTGCATTAAATCAGCAGTTTGGATAAGACGGGCAACCCATCAAACACTATTGACGTACTTTTGCTGGAATTAACTAAATTAGTTCATAGAATACAGACCTTTAATGTTGTAAACAAGGTATAATTGATAATGCAGATTTTAAATGGGAGCCAAAAGGGATGAAACAGAGTTTAGTTAAAACTTGCAATCTGAAGTATCAGGATATCTCTGTTACAGTAATAACAATAAATAAATACCCATTTAGTAGCCTTTCGGTAGCCTTTTAAGAATCTACTACTTTACCGTACTTAAATTCCCGTTGGCAGAAATTTTTTGCATAAATAATTAAAAATGTTAGATCATAAATGTAAAAACCAATAACATTAGCAAACATCGATACCCTTTTATGCAGATTGAATCCGAAAGCTTTCCCTCTCTTTTCTCCTTTAATAGGTTCCCGTAAAGCAATTACTATGTTAACGTGCCTCTCCCCAATTGTGGTTGTCTTATGTGGCAAGAACTTCAAAAGTTCTTCCTCATTTTAGAAGACAGTTACCATGACTTACCTGCAGATTCTAAACTTTTCAATGGTGGGAGAAATGTTATACTTTACTGCATAGACTCCATATTTATGATAGAATTGTGTTAAAACCTTATGTATTGTCGGGAGTGGCGGTAAAGCACGCTGCAGAATTCTACCTTCGTTGTACCATCCCCAAAAAATATTCCCCTTTTTTCCCACCTATTCTGCTTTTTTCTAAGCCGACGTTGGGGCAGGTTCTGCACATAGGGTGTGGTACGATGCATTATCAATTATGAAAATTGGCTTTTCTGGCAAATTTGGCAACACTTGTTCTTTTACCTATGCTATGTAATTAGTACCATTCATCTCATCGTGATAATTTCCACTCTTCGAGCCTTACTTAAATGTCAGTAATTTATTTGGAGCGAATCCTCTTTCCAACAGAGTGTATAATAATTAATTTTTGTCCTTTAGCTAGAGGAGCCTTGAAGCAGTTGTTTGTTTTATCACTCCATGCTTTTAGCACAGTATGGCTGCTATGTAAATAGGTTTCGTCGCAGTAAATGATATTCTGATCCTCTTCTTTATACTTGAACTGTTTTTGTCCTGATGTCAGATTTTTTCATCTTTTTTTCTCCTACGAAATCTTAGCTCTGCTAACACATTACGAAACATACCAAGTTTAGTAAATGCAACGCCTTTAGCTTTCACTGCTTGCTTGGTCTGCAATTATGAAGGCTAGTAGATGAGTACACCATCTTTCTTATTATCTCTCCATCAAACTCACCAAGAGTTGACTTTTTTTTAAGAAAAGTGAACTTGCTGCTGCTTGGTTTTCGGGGTATTAAGATCAACACCTGCAACTTTTTCAACCCGTTTTTGCAATCGAGTACGAGGTATGATTAGTGTTCAAGTCTTATCTTCAGTCACCAAACGATGAAAAGATCTTCGAGTTCTCCTTCTGAAATTGCGTCCTGTCAACGTGAACATTTTGTGCTAACCTTTTCGTGAATTATTTCCAATACTGTACCTACCGAGACGCCTATTAGTTCAGTTGTTTAAGAAACCTTCATGAGTTTGACAAAATTTAATCCTGTAATTTTTTTCACATTTCCCCCCTACTCCACCTAAATTGCTTGGTCCAAAATTTAACTGTATAGAATAATGGAGCATACTTACCTTGAACTTCGTAGATCTGCTTTGACTTATTCCCTTTCTCTGTAAAAAATTTTGTTACGAAACAGCTTTTGAAATTGGATTCCCTAAAACATGATGTCTTTTAATTTTAGAATTGCACTAAGCTGAGACTATGCGTGAGTTATTTCGCACGCTCAGTCTTGTTTTGAAAATGCTCTTTACTTTCTTTTATACTGACTGAGGTATAGATGAATTATTTAATACTCCCTGTATTTCTAAGTGTCCCTTCGTGAGCACACATCTTAAGTACACAGTTACTATTCTCAAGCGACTCTTTCCTAGCATAAACAATTCTTTATTTTTTTTTGTACAAATTACATATGTTTACGCTTAAGTATATCTGTTCTTACTCGGTGCTATCTAAATTTTGTATGCTTTAACCCAATATGTCATGTTTGTTGTGACTACTCTTTAGGCACACTGAGAGCTGGTCCCGAAACTATCTTGTATACTCCGTTCACGATGTTTCTGGGTCGTAGCAGGCACTGCTTTCATTTTGTTAAGTTGGAAGTGTTTTCCATTTTTCTTTTGAAAATTGTCGTACCTGCGGTTGCATTTGGCGCTGTTGTGCGATCAAAAACTTTGCATAAGCGTTTAGTACCGATTAGTTTGTTAAAAAGAAATCAAATTTTCCTTATATTCACAGAGTTATAAAAAAAAGACAATAGCGTGATGTTAAACTGCCATAACATTATAACCTTAAAGTACATTAAGCGTCAATAAGATTTTACAAGCCGAGTTAATAGATAAACAACCCGGTTTACAATACTCCAACTGTCATTCCTCCACAGCCATATTTGACCCAAAACATCGTGAACGCTGTATATCTTGCATCTTGTGGTTGTCTTGGAGTATCTAGTAGAATAATTTTACTTCCTTTGCCATATTGCGGTTGGGTGTATGACCTATTTTTTTGTGGGGCTGTTGTCAGCCTTTTACTTTTTATTTAAGCGGTAGATAGTTTTGGTTTGGGTCAGTCATCATAATTGTAGTTATCAAGGTTGTTTGTTGGGGACTTAGAAGATGCTGGTTTTATTGTTGAGTAGTCGTTTATCGATTGAGTAGTTCTATAATTTCTGGTAATAGTTCCAGAAAAGCTGTTGAGATGTCTTTGTTGTTTAGGGCATCTAGGATCAATGTTAGGATTTTCTTTAATAGGTTGTGGTGATGGGTGTGAGTTGTTTTTTCCAGGAGTTGAACTGCTGCTTGTTGCTGGGTTCAGTACTGGAGCTGGGTATGTTTTTGACTAGCAGGGGAAACGATGGCAAATCGATGGGTCTAACCTGAGGTTGTGAGTTTTCCGGTGGTGCTTTTGGTTGGGTTGGTTGCTTCTTTGGAAAGCTAGGGCAACCTCTGTGGCTCGCCGAATAATCTCCTTTGCAGTTTGCGCACGTCGCAGGTTGGTCTTTTGGTTTTGGACATGTTGTTGAATGGTGATATGCGGCGCATTTGACACAACCAAGTTCTTAATGGCATTGTCGATAAGATTAGCTGATTAGATTTGGTTCGTATGGAGAGGGCTAGAAGCAAACGGATATTCAAAATGTCTTTTGCATTTTCAGTTCGATCTAGAGTGACTAGAACTAGAAGGATTGGACGTCTTTCTTTACCGACGTGAAGACGTAATCTTTCTTTTTAAGGTCGGTGGCGACGTCGTCGGTTTGTATTTCTTCAGGGATGCCACGGAGGACAACTCGCAGCGCTTAATTGATAAGTATAAAAGGATACTGAGCCATCGTCTAAAAAGTGCATTATATTACGATAATCTTCTACGCTTGTAGGTTAGATACTTATTCCATCTGAGATATTTTTTGTGTTTGTAAAGTTCATTTGTAATCTTGCGAATTCACTCGAAGGGGTCGCCCATTTATTTTTATTTTTAATTATGATTGAGGGAATTCCTGATTTTTTGACAGTTGGAAGAGGATTTGGTTCTGTGACACTGTCCTCCACGCTTTCATCAGTTAATGCGTCAAAACGATTTTCGATTTCGTTCTGGGGGCTTTCAATGGATTCTCGTCTGGTGCGTGTATTAGATTTGTGACCTGAAGTGCGAATAAAGTCGTCATTATGATTGATTTGAGGATTTGACATTTTGCATTTTGTGTCAGTAGCTGTGGGTAAGTGGGAGCGGCTTTATCTAGTTCCAGCATATTGTAGGAATTCATTAATGAAAGTTTCTAGCTCTTTCTCAGCCATATCTTCAACTTTTTCTGTGCTGTATTGCGAATTGCGCCTTGACAGTTGATGGACAGATAATTTAAATTATTTTATATTACGTTAACGTAAAGCATACTGTTTTTGGGTACCTTTTTAGTCCTGACAAAGACTGTTTTTTAAACACTACCACAATTGTCTGTATTTTTCACACAAAAAGACTTCTTGGAGACGTAAGGGACAAGTGTGTGTCTATTTAAAATGCAAACATGCTGGAATAACATGGACGATGTTTACTTTCCACAAATTCAGGGAAAGCTGTCTTTTACGTTTTCTTATTGTTCCCACTATAGTTAATCTTTAATTTTTCAAAGAGATATCTGCTAATAAGGTGCTTGAGGACCAATTAATAATGGTAACGTTTCTGCCTGACTGAGCAATAAACTGACACAAACGTTGTACAAAATCAGAGGGACTGTTGCTGGTACAATAAGTCTATGACGGCTGGAATGCAACATAAACCTCAAGGTTAGCCGTATAGAAAATTTTTGCATCAGTCAATGCAAATATCTTAATATCATATGTATTTGACTTACTCGGAATCAATTTTCGGATTCCGCATTTTCCCTTGAATGCTTCCAGTTTTTCATCGATAATTGTTTCTGCAATTAACCACAATTAGCGTCTCCGATTGGTGCTATTTACCTTCTTTTAGTCTTTCTGTTCTAGAGGTTTTGTTGTCAAATCTCAAGTTCCTCAAATAGAATGGATGTTTTTCAAGCGACGTTGTAAACCGAAATATTTTAATGGAAGTAGCATTAGTTTCCTAGAGGTTTTTGGCGTTGAAATGGTTAGTTTTCCGTACACCCAAAAGGTACAGGAGTCTTAATAATGTTTTTATCTCTACTAATATGTCTATGGGTTATCCTGTTCTATAATGAGTAATAAATAAACCCTGAGACCTAAAAACATTGTTGTTTCCAAGTATAATGTTTAAAATAGCATCATGAAAAAAAAAACCAATTCAATGCATCGATGACAGACTGCGTTTTTTGCTGTATATTTATGTCCAAGTAAATGAGTTACAATGTTACAATGCGGTAAATTACAAGATGAGTTCCCAGTGAGTCTGTCGCCAATCTCAATGAAAGTTTTACTGGCGACCCTACATTGAAGATAAATCGACACGTATTTTGAGTTTTGCTTAAATGGGTTGTTCGGGCCTCGTAAAAAAATATAATAGGTGGGAAATATTTCCTTGAATTGTCTATTTGGGACTGTAAGAAGGGATTCTGCATCGTCATCTTTATTATTGTTTGAACTTAAATCTTGTTTAGACCCACCATCACGTTCTTCAAGATGCTTTTCTTCAAAAGAGCCCTCTTCCTTGTCTTCTATTTATTAGGGTCTAAAAGCCGCTCTCTTCACGTAAACTTTGAAGCCTAGCTTGTGAACGCTCATAATCTTCCATTTCTAATTAATAAAGATTACTGACCACCGTTTGATACTAACACCTGGGCTAATGTCGGTCTCAGAGAACGAATATTTAAATAAATGTTATATGAAATTAATTTTTGAATAACCACTTAGTGACAACACTAATGCTACTGATTTGTAGGTACTGAAGGAAACAGGTTGATTGGTTCAAGCGTAAGCAGGATAATGAGTTTAAGCAAAGAAATAGGTTTGTGAAGCCCTACGTTAGCACTAGGAGGTTAAATATTCAAAAAAGGCGTAAACAAAATTCACCTGTGTCTAGAAAATTCTCAAAAACCACTTTAGTTTTCATTCTAATTAATAGCATTAACATCGGGTAATGTCCTTGTAAAATCTTTGATAATCAAGGTCTAGCCTTCTTTCCCCATTTTTTTGGGGATTTCTTGACATGTCGGAATTCGGTTTATTTGGATTTATCATCAACACTTTTTTCTCTTTTTGAAATGCTTTTTAGATAATTATCTTACATCATTCCGATAGAGAGAATCAAGATTTTGTTATATTGTTTTCAAATTATATTATGTCGTTTTCTTGCATTGAAGCAAAAATGCCAGTCTATAGGTTGTTTTAATCACTTGGAAGTTTTCAAATTATAGGCATCTCAGTCTTTACTTAGGAGTAGAAAGTCAAAAAATCTTTGTATGACAGTAATATATTGCTCAAGAGAGGTTAAATGTTAGATTTCTTTACCTGTTTCTAAATCACTCAAAAAATGCAAACTAGGAGTATAGATGAATGCCCAACTATGGGAAAAAAATTAAATTTGTTGCATACGTTTAGGTGCTTTCCGGAGCATTCCCATAACTGAAAAAGTATAGTAAATAGCTATAAAAGATTATTAAAAGTTACTTAGAACATTAAGGTTGATCTCAATAGTTTGTTTGCGTTGTGTACAGATAGGGGTGGTTGATATTTTCCTTCTTTGTTTCACTTACGTTTAGTACGTTTCAAGCGTGGCTTGAAGGTTAGTCGGTTTGGTGCAAATCTGGTGTGCGCAGACAGTCAGTTACCAGATGGTTTGGGTCTGAGCCAGAGAAAAAGTTGGCCTCGTGCTCCTGTTTGGGGTGGTCGTTAAACAAATACCGTGCCGCAAATTCACTTTTCGTATCGTGTCGAATATTTTATGGCAAACTTCTTGGAAGTGGTCTTTGAGTTATACGTTTACTTTACCAGATGTATAAGAATTTTGCGAGTGCTTGAAGATAAAGATTTCTTTAGCTATCGCTTCGTGGACTAAATTTTATTAACCAAAAACCTTGATCGTAAAAGTTTTAGTTTTGCAAAACTTTAAACACCAGTGAGATTTAGAAATATTGAACCGTCTCGTTAATGAAAATCATGGTTTAGTAATTATTTTGTTGTGAAAACTTAACTGCTAGTAGTGAATGAATGAGAGTAAATATAATTTAGCATTTCATTTGGGTACTGTTTATTAACCCCTTCCCGAATTTGTTCGAGATACCTAGCATATGACTTACTACAAAAAAAAA